>NW_019289759.1:151495-197563 GCF_000500325.1 Leptinotarsa decemlineata
GAATGATAGTGATGAAATGTTTTTTCATGTAATCTTTATTATCTTTATGTATTACAAGTATGTAGCTCAAAAATATCAACAGAAACAGAAGTAACAAACTCAAATTTTCATTTCTTTAGCCATGTTCTGAATTGATGATTTCATTACAACAAAAATTATAACGAAAAACATCTAAAAAATTATTGAGATATTCTCATCACTTTTGATCAACAGAAATTAGTGTTCCTTATTGCACCAATTTCGTTTCTTTGAAATTATCATCTACAAAAAAAAAGAATTTGTTCTCATACGGTCGGTTGCTCCAATACTTATCTGATCTGATGTTTGTATCAGTACTTCAATAAAGTTTCAGTAATATTTTAATAATTTGAGCTTAAATTTGGGCGGTTTCCAAAATTTTTCAAATGAATTCAAAACATAATTTTTCAAATAAAACTGAGTCCCTCCGAGAAAACATAAACATGTCCATATTTGTAAAATACAATTTTCAAAATTTTCTATTTGGTTAGTGTACTTGAATTTTCAGTTGATATCCAACATGATATAAAATCCACAAACAATAGTGATGCTATTTTTGTGATGTTTTCTTTTGTATGCCATGAATGATCTACTTTGAGATTATTATATCCCCCTATAATAATCGATAGATTTATCATGAGTTCCAACTCATATCACTAATCCAATAAATTAGTGAGCAATCAACAATACGAAATCCCACTGAGAGAATGAAAAAACTCTTTGAAAAAATATCATATTGAATTTGTGCTGCTATTCAGTCCCCTCCAGACCAACTCTAAAAAGTCTTTTCCGAGATGAAAAGACAAAGTTCCAAATTGAATTTGCCATGGCATCTTGTTTCTGAATTTGCATTATTTGACTATTTGACCAAATTTCACGCGAACGCAAGTTGTTCATTTCATTCAAATAGTCAGTTCACTTCTTTGGCATACATTTCGCATTGCGATGTCGTTTTTTATTTAAATGATCAGGATTGTAGTTATACATGCACATTGCACATATTTGCCACCGGGGCATTTTTCAAATTTTTGCGTGGTGTTGTTGTTATAGTCAAGTGAATGGCCATAAAAAAGTCATCATTCAATACTGTTGATTCCTTGAAGTGTCTTCAAAGTGAAAACAAAAGTAGATCAACAATTTGAAGAATATATTTTCCAATACTAACATTCGAGAATTCACTTTGACACCAACACAAAGTTACAGAAAACAATATACCCGGCTAGTTGAATATTTCTACAATGAGACCCCGATGAGACCGAAAGTCTAAAATCCATCATATGTTTCATATGAATGGATGACTTCAAACTTATGCTCCTGGAGAATAGGAACCCTATCAGTTCTTAAGGCGATGAAAGAGTACACGTATGCTACCGGTATGAAATTTTTAATAGATAAATGTGCAATGGTCTATTTCATAGAAGGAAGAGGCGTAGATTATGAAGAAAATGTGTAGATAATAATAATAATAGTAATAATAATAAACGACTTTATTGCTTCCATAAATAGAATGAAAAGGATACATATGAACTTGGCCTAAAGCAAAAGGTGAAGTTCAGTTTATAAGATGATATAAAATCAGCTCATAAACTGTTCTTTCACTCAACCTTAAGTATATCGCTAGGTGTGTTGAACTTAAAATTATAAAATAATGAAAGAATGAAAGTTAAACAATTACAGCTATTTCTAATCTGAAGATTGGCGATGCAAGGGTTCCTTTATATCGGACATTTAGATTGTGTATGTCGGATCGATAGGTGATTTTTCTGTGCAAATATAAGAGTGTTTTATCGAAAATAATTTTTGAAAAAGAACAGCAGCATGTAATTTCCTTCTATTGCTCATATTCAGCCAACCATTATCTTTGAATTTGTGTGAAATATGCTCTCTTGTGTAAATACTAAATATTAATTGTAAGCAAGAGTTTTGTACTTTTTGTATTTTTATTTGATATTGGTTGGAAAAAGAATGGACCATAGTGTACATCTGCATAATTAAATATGGACAGTATTAATGAACCAGACGAATTTGACTTCATTTGAATAGGGAGGAAATAAATATCTGTTGCCATATATAATTTTGAGAGTTAAGTATGCATTTATTGATTAAGCTGATTTATGTATTTTTCAAATTTAAAATTAGAGTTCAATATTATACTAAACTTTTGGCTTCACTTACGTTTTAAAGTACTTCATTTTTTGTTACAATATTTACACTATCAAAAATCTCATCTCGTTTATTTTTGTTGCCAAAAAAAACATTAGATTTAGTGCAATCAATTGGTTCAATTGGACAGTGGTCCTCTGCAACTTCAATTAACATATCAAGTTCCTCATTTAAATGTAACATGACTCCACTACTGCGGTGAGAACTATAATAAATTTGAGTACCATTCACATAAGAGTGTACATTACAAATCTGAAAAGTTTTCATTAGACAGGAAGTATATATAGTAAAAAGCAATGGCACCAAAAATTGAACCCTGGGGTACTCCGCATTTCAAATCCATATAATTGGAGGATTGCCCATCAACTGAAACCATTTGTTTACGACCTCGAAGTTATGATGCTATGATATACCTAGCATTATTCGACAGTCCTATGTAATGTAGAATTTCATCAAAAGATTATGATTGATAGTATCAAAAGCTCTGCTAAAATCTAGGAAGACCAAAACAGTACCATTGTATGAGGCTCGAACAATATCATCAATAATATGGAGAAGTGCCGTTGTACAACTATATTCGAAATCCATATTGCGTTATAGGTATTATTGAATACTGATCAATATGTTCCTTCAATTGTACTTCTATAGCCCTTTCGAGTACCTTCGATGAAGTTGGCAAGACACTTGGACGGAAATCTTTGAATTCAAATGAATTTGACTTTCAAACAATATTTTCACAACGGCTCCTTTCCAAAGTTCGGGAAACATATTATGAGTTAAACAAAAATTTATAATGTGTGTAATGTAAGGAACTATATGTGGACAGTTAGTATACAGAATCATTTTAAACAGAGAAAAGTATACTTTCTCTGTTGGAACAACACCGCTCACTAGGGTTAACCTCTCTGAAGAACATTCTCTGCAGAAAATATCAGCAGATACTTTGCCCTTTAGATCTTATTCTACTCTGTCATAGTAGCGGACTGGACTTGAGACGAGCTTCATAGTTGTTGAAACCCGAAAAATGATGTACCTTCGTCAGAGTTTGCATTTTGAAACCTCAAAAAAAAAAGAAATACGTTGACTGTTGGGTTTGAAATATCTACATAACAGAATGATAGTGAATGGAGACTGTGAAAGGGTTTGAATGGTCTGCGACCATGAGAGAGCAGGAGATGGGGCATTCCTTTTCAACGCAGCATCCCGAGAGGCGATGGACATGGTTTAGTTTTTGACAGTGAACGAGGTGATTACAACTTGGAGCTGGTTCAGCAAAAGCCCCACATTGAAGTCATTTTACTGCTGGGTTAGACATTCATAAGTCGAAGCCTGAAGACCTCAGATTATCAAAATACTTGACCTACCCTTTTTACAGGTTGTGTGGGCTGAAGTTGGAGTCTGAGAAGTTCATCATGACCTTCTAGGATGATGTATGTCCATGTCTATCGTTGTCATGTGATGTGTATGAAGGTTCCTGACATCAGTTGCAGTTCCTGTTGCAAGGCGCCTGATATCCTTATGCATTCACTGTCGGTATGTTCAGCATATTCGTCAAAATAATGAATTTCTTTGAGTATTCCTTCAACATCCCTACGGTATTGACAAAACACCGCGATTATCATTATTCAAGGAAATATTGATCATGAATATGGTTATTGGTTATTTTTTTCGGCTCGCCCTGAGTCAGAGTTTCGAGAAAGAGGTCCAAAAGGTGTAACCCTTTCGATAGAAAAATTATATTGACAATTTTTTAGAGAAAAACTTTGGAATAAAAAATGAAACCATCGATGAAACAGAAGAAGTATCATAAAAATCAAATTATCTAAAAGAACAATTCGTTTAGGCCAGTTTAAACTCACCTACACTGTAAGTTAATGGAGTGACACCCATCAGAAAACAAATACTTCCCTGGTTAATACCACGAAAGTTGTTGGATTATATTCGATAGGTGTCAGTGCAGGATTCTTCATAGAAGCAGTTCCTGCATATTCCACTGGCGATATAACTGCCGGAATCGACTTTAAATTATTGGAACACACTTGCAGACCGGTGTAGGGCTATTTGACCACTCGTCAGTGTACAGTGTAGGTGAGTTAAGACTAGCCTGAACGAATTGTTCGTTCAGATGATTTGATTTACAGCCAGTCTTCAAGTATGCCGCCTTATATATGTGAAGTTTTTGCCTTATACAAGGAATTGGGCAAATTTAGATATACCGTTGGTTACCTCGTTTACGGGGATGGGCGACGACAAATATGTTGTTTGTCGTTCGCTTCAGTCTAGTTCGAGAAATGATACTCTGAAAAGAATTCGATTTTCGATTATGGAAAATCGTCGACTTCATCTTGATGACAGACACTACCTTGCACTCATGAATGTGAAATCACATAAATCACAAAAATGTTATAATGTGGTTGATAATGTCTCTTGGAGAATGCAACTTTCATTTCGGATTTATGAAAAGGTGTCAACAGAGTGAAACTCTCTGGAGAAAATAAACTGAATGAAACATTGAAATAAATCAGAATGCTAGAAATACTCGGATCGACATATTTGGATGAGTACAAGAAATTGAAGAGAAAAATGAACAATGACCATGAACTCAAAAAAAATGTGAAGAACTCTGAGTCTAAGTTTTATATTGAGTGAAATGACAAGTATATGTAAACAGTATTATGCGTTTGCTTGATAAATTTTTATCAATAGTTTAAATTTATCTTCCTGCTTCCAGTTTATTGACAAATGTGCATGACGTATGAGTATACCATACTGAGGCGTTTTGGTATAGTTACATGACTATTGAGTGATAGATACAAGTTGAAAACATGTGGAGAGCATAGTTGATATCGGGAATATTAAAGAAAGTCCAATATGTAGTGATGTAAGTTGTGGTAGTGATTCACATCCCTGTTGTTTTCTTCATTATGCATTTTATTAATATTAAATTTGAAAGCTAGATGATAGGTACTAATACTCTGATATGACCATAAAGTAGTCAACTAATATGATTTAGAATTTGTATTACCTCTCTCGATACCTTGGAATTGAGTCCCATGTACAAACAATATTGATGTAGAAAATCAATTCTGCTGTTCTACTCGCACAAATGAAAATTAGTAACTAGGCATTGAGTAAATGAAATGAATCAGTAAACGCATATGGCCACTCCGCAGTATTACATGGATATTCCAAAACCGAAACAACGATAATGTTGGAAAACTAATTGTAGTTCAAGTGGTAGTCAATAGAAAATACATTTAAAAATTTTCCATTCAGTGTGATATACCCATTCATAATTTCGAAAGTCAGATGACATATATTTAAAAATATATTGCGATACCAGTGTGTCTTCATAATATGTTCGTCAGTAGCTGTTACGACTTCAATGAGACTGCTTGGTTACTGAGTACGAAACTGTTCTATTTTCTCCAGTACAGATAGACTGAAAATAGTATATCATACATATACACAATATGCCCTGAGACTGTGTTGAATCTTATTACAAGATTGTGAATTTGACCTTTGCTTGGTGAGAAATGACTCTTAGGAAAATTTTCAGTTTTTGTGAAACAAGTCGGTCTTGACGATGAAGCGAAATTCATTTTCAGATGATGTACTTACCCTTTATGTTCCTGATGAGTCAAACGGTTATTGAGAAAAGATGATGATGAAAAAATATGGCTCTATACAAAATTTAATGTAAATATAGTTAATTTGATCAAACGGCCAGTTTTTGAAGTTTAACATAACAGGTTGTGAATAGTGTTTCCGGGTTTGAAGGCCGTTGATTTATTGTATTTTTTCTTGACGTTTCGCTGGCACTAGTTAATATCTGAGTTAATATCTGACTGGATAATACGGCTGTGTAACGCGTATTTATGTTGACTCCTCAGGCAGTTTGGTGTGCTAATACCTGTACCTGGCTTAGTTAAATTATATAAAGCGTGTTCATGTTGATTCAGTTAGTGATAACACCTATACCTGGAATTGGTGAATTGTCAATAACGTTCACTGACCCTTTTCTACCTTCAGTCATCATTTGCCTGCCGTCATTCTTGAACTTTTAAGAATGGCCTGGTCTGCAATTTTTTTCATGCTCCTTCAGCCTTCTTGCCATGGATTTTTTGGTGATTTCAGCCGACCTGAGGCTTTGTTGTATTTTCATGGTGGGTTTGAAAACCGTTTCCCCAAGAGTTTTCCAATTCTGTTTGTGACCCTAGGGATATATGATAGATACGCGCGTGCAACTATCTGAGCGTTCTCCCCGTTTTGAGCATTAGAACTCTTTAGTGTCATATCATTGTTGATCTCGAGTACACTGTACCTGAGATCCGCAATCCATGATCAAAAATTCATTTCCAGCAGTTCGAGTACAATACCTGTAATCCATACCTGTCCAGCAGCATAAATACTGGCCCCGAACAACAAAGTTACCGGGCAGACGGTCCTCGATTGAAGACAAAATAATATTAACTTCTGTTTCTATATCAAGACACTCAATAACTTTCATATTCGTATAATTTCCTGGACCCGGATGTCACGCAGTTATAATTCATTCTAGTGAGATTTCAGAAATATTTCTACTTTGAAATATATGTAAATTTTAGAAGAAATTATAATTTTCACCTTTTTCACATGAATTTATTAGATGATATAATTTGTCTTATCTAATTGTCATTTATCACGTAATATTTTTTTCAATGAAAGGATACGTTTGTTATTGGTATGCATACTTCAACAGCAGATGTCTTTTATCACACTTGCACTAGAACTGTTTCAATTTTTCATGGTTTCAACACGGACGAACATATTTGAAACTGAATTCCATGACAGATGTCATACCGATGAATTGTATTTTAAACATATTCGGATCTTTCATCAAAAAATTCTTGTAACCATTGTGCCTCAGTGAAGAATCAAGCTATCTCAACTTAGTGACTTGTCTGATCATACTGACATAATTTTATGAATATTATTTATGAATTATTTTTATGAATTATACATTTTTTTGACGCTGTCAACCTCAATAACTGTAAGTTTGAAATTTATTTCGTAAATTTCAAAATTTAATTATTACCAATAAAACCTTCTTTAGCATTCTTCTGAAGATGATAACAAATATTATGGAAATATTGAAATAACTTGTATTACAAGAGTACACTTCCGGTCTTCTGTTCACCCAAAGATACTATCCAAGTTTCGTTATATATACCGCAATTAACGTATTATATATTTCTCCTTTTTTAACCGTACGTTGAGACTCAAACCATTATATTTATAAATTCTTCAAATTTGTCTGTGTATACGTGTTGACGATTAGTAATCATTCAGTTCCAATCTATATTGAATATTTCATATTTTGTTTGCTTTATACTATGGTATACTTCTGAGAGGTAGTTTCGTAACTTACCAACTTCTGAATTGAAATTTGAAAAAATGAGAAAGGTAATTTATGATACTCATATCATTGATAATTATATGTATACTTTCATGACACTACCTACTAATATCTTTATAAATTGGTGGAGCAATGTTACAAGATGCCAATAAAATACCCGCAAAATACGTTGAAGATAATTGAAATAATTACTTACATTGATATATTTAAGAAGACTGATAATAAGAACTCATTGTAAATTGCCATGGAGATAAATCGGCTTTCGTTGAACTCGGATGGAGCTTTCCTAACTACTATACACAGTCTAATTCCCCAAACCAGGAAAAGGACTTCCACTGAAACAAGAGAAATATTAAAGTAAATAATGGGAATCCACATCAAAAAATTCTGGAGGAATAAATGTATGAAAAATTTAAAAATGTCGAATAGATGTTGATGATTGTTTGTGTTTTCTGTGTAGAGAGTGTGCCATCGAAACTAATCCAGCAAGGTTGAAGATTTTGTGAAAATAAAAAAAAGTGTCGTACCCGTATACTTTAATTTTTTTTAAGGGCAAAACACCAGCACCACAAGAGAATCCTTAAGACGCTTTCAGAGCGGTGCCTGTGCGGAAGTAGCGATTCACATTATATTTGAATCGCTTTGGAAAAACGTTTTCAGGAAGTTTATTCCACATAAACGCAGGTGAAAGAGTTCTCAAACAGTGAAGTTCGAGATGTACTGAATTGAAACTCATAACGATGAGCAGTCACAGTCCGTCGAGTATTTCTGATATGTATCGCTTTTGATGGAATCAAATGTGCCAAGTCACTTGACCACCTCCCATGAAAGTATATAGAGAGATAAATCTCCAACCTTTCTTCGATGTTTCAGGCTATCAAGGTTGCACGTGATTTTCGCGTCTCCAATCAGGGGGATGGCTTTTTGTGGATGGAACCCAGCAACTTCAGGGTATGTTTGGAGCAGATTTTCATACATGAAAGCAATACTCCAAAGATGGTCTGATCTGAGCTTTATAAAGCATCAAAACTCACTAAGGTGTGTATAGTTTTCTGGTTCGGAACAGTGTTTCAAGCTTTTGAGAAGCAGCCTTTGCAATTCCAGTGACATGATTGTGTCAAGACATAATGGTGTCCTTCTTAACCCCCAACAAACTTATCGAAGCAGAAAGTGAAATTGTCTGACCTGACATCATTATATATCCAGTTTGGAGACATTTTTCTTCTCGGAAAAAATCGATGCCTGGGTTTTTGTCGCATTGAATTGAACCTGGTTACTGTCACCCCAATTCGAAATCACTTCTAGATCCTCATATGCAAGTCCCTGCTGCCTGTGAAGATGTGCCTCCGTAGCCGATGTTCTGGAATCCAAAGTGTTCTGTCATCAGCAAAGAAATATATTGAATTCTTGGTTCTTTCCAATAAGTCATTGATATACAAGGAAAAGAGGGTTGGAGATAATATGGATCCCTAGGAAATATCAGCATTGATGGTGAGAGTAATCGAGAGATATCCATCGATGGCCACTTGTAGGGAACGTTCTTTCAGGAAGCTGAAGAACCATACACAGAAATGATCCGAAAAGCCATAGCATCGAAATTTGATCAGCAAACCCTCTCTGCAAAAACTCCAGTTTCTGGAAACTGAAGAGCCATACACAAAAATGACCTGACAAGCCATAGCATCTAAGTTTGACCAGCAAACTCTCATGCCACCCACGGTCAAAGGCCTTAGAAATATCAAGCGCAACAGCTCTTGATTATCCATGTTTTCGTTTGCGTAATTCCAAATATGAGTGACACACGATAGACGATCGCCTGTTGATCTTTGTTTCCGATAGCCATATTGATGATTGCTCAAGATGTTCAAGCATTCCAAATATTTGAGGATATTGTGGTTAACGACTCTCTCGATTTTTTATATCACTAATAGCAAAGCGACTGGTCTATAGTTATTTTTCTTACTTTTTTTGAAAATGGGCTGAACGAGAGCAATCTTCCAATAAGAAGCAAAAACCCCTTTTTTGTAAGACAGGTTGGAAAGTCTGCAAAATACTGGTACGAGTTCATTTGGGCACTTTTAAAATACGATGATGAGCACTTCATCAGGGCCGGACGCCTTGTCGATATTGAGCTGTTTCAAAATTCGCCTGACTAGACGCTGTCAAAAATTATTTTTCGGCAATGTTGATTCTAGTGTGAGAATAGTGGGTGATGTCTTTCCCAGAATATCGACTGTGGAGTGGAAAGCAAATTGTTCAGCTAGTAGATTTGCTTTTGCTATGCTATTATTGCAATTGAACTATCCGCTTGTGTTAGTGGTGGAATTATGGATTTTGTGAAGTTCTGATTGACAGCTTCAGCTACCGACCAGGAGAATCTAGACCCGTTGGAATTGATAAGCAGTTTATCCCTAATTCTCTGATTGTGAAGTTCTTTGCTTTCAATTATTCTAAGTTTGCAGCTGTTTCGAGCACCAACAAACCTAGTTCGGTTTTCGGCACTGGGATTTTTGCGCCACTGCGGGTAGGCGAGATTTTTGGAGGTGACAGGTTGCTCGCAATTTTTGTTGAACCAAGGTTTGCCGTAAGAAGGTCGTTGCATTGGAAAAGGAATATATGCATCCATGAATGATAGAATAACTTCCGGGATTTCAGAAGCACAAGTTGATGAATCTTTAGAGTTGAAACAAACATCTAGCCAGGGAAAATTTCGGAAATAGTCTTGAAGATCCTCCCATTCAGCTGATCTGTATTGCCATACTTTGCGCGGCTAACATTTTTTGGTACTTTACCTAACACTGAAATGAGTTTGTGCTCAGAAGATCCCAATGGAGACCTCACGGTGACTGTGTGAATTTCTGGATTGGTTGTTAGGTATAGATCCAGAAGAACAGCATATTCATCATCACGGTCAGGAATCCTGATAATCTGAGTAGGTCCGCTGCTTATTGCAAAAGCCTCAGCTTCGCGACCTTGTTCGTCGATTATATTTGAAAATTGAAGTAACCAAATATCAACATTGTGGCACTGGGATGATTGATTTGCAGAAAGTCAATGGTGTTTGCAAGTGACGAGAATAGTGCCATATTGTACATCGCTAGGTGGTCGATAAACATAGCATATGAATTTGGTGATCTTCTCAATCCATCAACATCAAGTTCAGGGTGGAGTCGTTAAACAAAGGGAGTAAGAAGAGGCACGAAACTAGCCCTGAAGACTCTAAGGTTGGTGTTATAACGAAAGAACCGTCGCCTATCGAACTGATAGGCGTAGTGAAAATTTTTCATGAGAGTCCTGAAAAACAAAGCTTTCACATTGAAATGTTCAAATCATTTCTGTCCAGGGGTCTGTATATGTATATTCAAGTATTTCGATCAGATTCAGTATATCAGATAATGTCTTCAAGATGAGAGTCGAATCAAACACGATGTTATTTCAAAGTTTCAGCTTCCCTATATGAAATTAAACCGAATCTTCAATCTTGCTCTCGAAGATGATCACTTGGTGAATGAAACACATGTGGAGATGTTGAACATAACGGTTTGGTGTTGAGATAAAACTCCAGTTGAATTTATTACAAGAAGAATTGCTGATTATTGACAACTAGTAGTTCAAGATCATGGCTAGAAGTCCCTGCTTCTGAACGTACTTACCTACCTAACGTAGGACAGTCATTTTATACAATTGAGTATCTAATTGAAAATTTTCATCGTATATACCCCAGAATAAATATCCTCCACAAAAATAATAATACCTTATTTTTTCATCAAATCTTTAAATAAATCTTTTGACAATCAACTGATTGTTATACACTTCTCGTTTTCATCCACAGTACATTAAAAATTCCAACTCACTATGTTGAAAAAATATGGTAATTTTGAAAGGCAATAGAGAAATGAATGTTTTTTGTTTTTTGGTTTTGACATGTGAATAAAAAAAAAAGATTTAACAACTGGAATAAGTCTTGTAATTTTCGTCAATCCGGAACGGGACTTCTGTTGATCTACAATAAATAAAAATGGAATCAGAATAATAATTTCATCCTGAACTGAATGAAGTTCTGTCACCTGTTAACGTAACTCGTGCAAGTCAGTGAATGCAGCAATATTTGTCCCTATTCTCCTCCATTTATTATTTCCGTGAAAAAAACTGGGTTTTATCAAAGTGTCTCTCTTTTCTTGTGACATACAACGTAGAACTCTTTTCTCAGATTAGATGGGCATTTGATTTACGGATTCCAGACCCAGATTATTCCTACCTCGTTGACAATGCATACAGATGATAAATGTTATCACTCCAATTCTTTGAAAAATGTTGTTTTTCCAGTCTTCAACCAAAGTGAAAAGTATACTCATTCCAAATTGCAAATTAGGGTATTTGTTTTATCTTACAGTAGTATTCCTTTTCTTTGAGTGATTTATCACTCCTCAGAACATATTATTCAATAGGAGCTATAACTATAATACGTTTATTATTAAATGATCCCTTGCAAGAAGATATTCAAGGTCAAAGTTCAGTTTTCTGTTCACCAAGATATAACAAAAACTGTCTGCCACTTCAACGTTCTCACATATATAGGTAAGTAAAGGAAGAAGACAAACAAAAATCAATCTGAGTGACAACAAAGAAAACCATGAACAATCCGAGGTAAAACGCTATGAAAAGAGTGAAGGTACTGGTAATGAGTACTGATACTGATACTTTATGGAAATGAGTAAGTCTTGATTTTCTGAATAAGGCAAATGATTTCCTGAGGTGAATTATTCCGTGGATATCCAAATATTTGGCAGCATTCTATGAAAAACTAGTTTTGAACATTTCTTTCCTATGCCGTGGTATAGTAATGAAGAAGATTTGTTGAAAATTTAACTCATGTATGTTTCTTGTGAATGAAATTTTGCTGTAAATATCCTCAGGTAGATTATGTATTTCATCAGTTCAGACTTCCATTGTCTAATATAATCTCTGAAAAAAATTAATGAAGATTACCCGAAAATAACAATTCTATTAAACAATGAAACTGAAATTACAAAGAAATAACATTGAAGCAACAACCAAAGAAAAAAATAATTATGAAAGCTGGAAATTGAAAAATATTATTAACAAAAAATGAAAAAAAAAATTAAAAGATTTCAAACCAAGTTTCGTCACGACGTTTCGATTGTTAGTATCTTCGGGTGATAACTGGACTAATTTCTCCGAGATCTGACTATTTATACCTAGGTCATTCGAGTGCTTTCACCTATCCCCTCTTCCCTCTCACCGCTTCATTGGTTTTAGCGGGAGATGACCGTTTGGCGTTGTTAGACAACGCATTCAGTCAAGCTAGCGTAGAGATACGTAACATATGGAAACCTGTAATCAAGCGAAAAACGACCAACTCCCGCCAAACGGTCATCTCCCGCTGAAACCAATGAAGCGTAGAGAGGGAAGAGGGGATGAGTGAAAGCACCCGAATGACTTATAAATAGTCAGATTTCGGAGAAATAAGTCCAGTTATCACCCGAAGACGATTGTGGATACTAACAATCGAAACGTCGTGACGTAACTTGATTTGGAATCTTTTAATTTTTATTTTTCATTTTTTGTTAATAATTTTTTTAATTTTCATCTCGTGTTAATAGTTCAATTTTTTTATTTTTTTGGTCGTTGCTTGTATGTTATTTCTTCGTAATTTCAGTTTTTTATTTAATGGAATTGTTATATTCGTTTAATCCTTTTTGAATTTTTTTTTCAAGGATTTCAAATCAATTTATATTATAGTAGACAAGGAAGTCCGAACTGATAAAATACACTACGAAACATTGTCAATCACGAATTGAAGGGGTTATATAGTATTGTGACGCCTGAATATGTAGTAAAAAAAGTATTTGAAAATTAGTCAAAAGGGAGATAAAATAGAAGTTAATACATTCTATAATAAATACACGATCAAATATGAATTGATGCAAATAGCTCCAAACGTGTTAATATTATTTCAAATAAAATTCGTAATGAATGAAAATTCATTTCAAGTGTCAAATATAGTTTTTCTTTATTTTTCATTCAAAGTATCAGATTTTCACTATGAAGGCTACTATAAAGTTGAATAAATACAAAAATAAAATGTGTGTACTGAATGGAGTCGATATCATAAAAGTAATCAATACGGTTCGCAGTATCCTTTTAATTATCATTTATGCCGTGAAAACACCCGACATTCTTGTTTCCAAATTTTTCCACCGCTCTGGTCAAGATAGCAAGTCTAGTTTTTGTAAAATTCTTCCTGATAACTATACATTCATTCTTCAGATCTCTTCCATTTCGTATTACAAAAGTTTAGGTTTAATCGTCGAAAATACGTACTGATATGATTGAGGGTCGATGTTTTTGCAGTTGAATTTTTTTAATATCGAATAGTTTCGTAATCATGAGATTCAAATCTCAATTAGAAAGATGTGATGCAATACTTGCAAGATCCTCTTCTTCCTTTTTGTGAATCCCAAAAATTCGAATATTTTGATTTCTAGTGATGTTCATCGAGCAAAGTTTCCACTAATTACATCGTACCACCTTAAGGGAAAAGAGCTTATCCAGCATCGCTGACGCCATTTAATGCTGTGTTGCTGAATCGACCTGAAGACAGAACTCCATTTATAAATTAGTCAGTTACTAGATTTCATATAGTAAACATCTCTGTAATTTCGAATTTTCACAGTTTGTAATTAAAATATATTTTTAAAAAGTGACTTTGCGTTTACGTTGATATATTTCACTATCGAATGATTTTCTAATTCTTAAGATACTCACATCGTTTCTCAATTTAAGAACTTCTTCACCTTGTTTTTTCAATTGCATATTCAATTTTTCTCAATTTTGGTCGATAAAGTGTTAGCTGAGCCATTCAAGAAATTATCACTGAAAAAAAATTCAAATCTGATTGCAGATAAAGCTTCCTATCAGATTCTTTTCAATAATCGACATATTGACACTCTCCACAGTTGATTATTGCTCAACTTTCCAAACGATCTTTACTTCCAGACTACTGATACGATATGATAAATTCAAATTCAAAGCGTACTACTCAGGCGACACCCTCATATGTGGAAATGTTTGTAATTTTCAGAGGGCGTGTACAAAATAACGAAGACCCGATTTTAACATAAACATAACATAACATTTTGTGAGATTTAAGTAGTGGCAGGCTTTATTCAGTATTGACGTTCAATGGTTTTGTTACGTAATATATTTGTTTGAAAGAATTCTAAAATATATTCATTTTGATTTCTATATTGGAACAGAAATCATATTACCGAGTGCAAAATTGGCTGAGAGGTGAAATAGAGAGAAAAAAATTAGTGGTGTTGTTTGAACGATATTCATCCATATATAGTTCTACAGTACAGTACACAATGTGTGTCCTACATATACTGAAGTTTGTTTGAATATAAATAGTGAAACGAAGTTGAATATGCTTGAAATATGGAAAGACCCACCCTCCCGTGTCATCGCCATCCTTATGAAACAGGGCCTATCCCACAAAAACACATCCATCTGAACTTGGCTGAACCTGGCAATCGACCTAATCTCAAACTCCGGAAATGTTACGATTATAGCCTATTAAAATCATTCATCGCAGTTACTTCTCAGATAAATAATCGAATATGCAGCTTTTCTGCCTAAAGCCTTTCTATTTGGAGACTTCAACATTAGACATACCCAATTTGAAGATATAAACTTCAACGCTAACGGTCGACTTCTTTTCAACTTTTTCCCATGACCACAACATCTATAGTACCATGTCAGGATCCGACGTTTTTATGTCACCAGGGATCCTTGATCATTTACCACATCCTATGCTCTGAAAGCCTAGTGGAACTGGTGGATGGCCGGGCCAATATTGTGGACACGATAACGTCGGATCACCTTCTCCTTCTCATAAAAACCAACCTCAATTTCCAAATTCCGCCAACCCCTGAAACCATCTCCTACAAGAAACCATAAATTGACAGATGTGAAACGATCATTATTAACCAAAAACTCTCACTCCTAGACAATCCTCCTCCTAATCATCCCAAACAAATCGACTCACAAATTGACAAAATACAAAAACTTATTACCGACTCTGACGACATAGCCACCCCAACCTCTACTGGACGAATTAACCAGCCCCCTCAAAAACAAACTAAAACTCTACAGAAACTATGTACCTAAGTCCTAACCGAAAAAAAAAGAAAACCGTCAGTCACCTAGGGATTGACGGCAACATCATTTCCAATCCATCCGACAAAACAGAAGCCTTTCGCGTCGACCTCAGCCGTACATACCGACTACCGACTGACGTACACTCTGACAGCTGACATTAACATTATGTACAGCAACAATTTCGCGCTCATCTGTGCAGACATCCTGGCCAAATCCCCCTCGACCCTAACTATCCCCTAAGGTCCCCATCCAGCGGGGAAGACATCCTCCAAGCAATCCACCAAGGTAGAAATACCGCTCCAGGACCGGACTCGGCAAACCGCCGAGAACTAAAAAACATATCCGACAGCTCACTGCCTTACTTCAAACACGTCCTAGACGCATGCTTATTACATGAATACTTTTCAACCGCCTGGAAACAGGCTAATACTATCCAGCTCCCTAAATCACAAAAAAACCACACCAAACCCGATTCCTATAGACCCAACAGTCTGCTCAGCTGCTTCGAAAAACTTCTGAAGAGACTAATGACTAACGACAAAGACATTATCTCTCCTTACCAACATGGTTTCAGACCTGAACACTAAATCCAAAATGCACTAGTTGAACTTCATACACCTATCAAAATGTCGTCGAGATAAACTCGGTCAATTGAATCCTTCAGATTGCCAAGGGCAAAGTTAACCGCTCTCTGAAATACAACCAGTGCATTGGCGAACCCAAACGACATCCACAGATAATCAAAGTGGCCGTCCGCGCGGCGTAACGAATGCATTCTTTTGAACAGATCCCTCCCTGATCGGTATCTGTTGGGAATCGAAAGCCATGTCTAAAGATGTGAAGTAACGTCCTTTGCCCAGTTTGTCCAATTAGTCGTCGATGAGTGGCAGAGAAAAGTGATCTTTAATTGAGAAGCGGTTAAGTTCCCGAAAATCTTCGCAGATTCGAAAGCACAGGACTGCCAAACGGTGATTCACTTGATCTTATAATGTTATTTCTCATCAAATGTTCTGTTATTTCTCGAACTACCTCCCTTTTCATTGATAGCCAGGCGATAGGGAGGACGATTGAAAATAATATCTTTTTGTAAGCGTATATTCAGGCTTATATTATTGACAGCTCCTACTTTATTTCCATTCATAATCATACCGACAAAATCTCGAAAAATCACTTGTAGATCACTGCTGAACTTGGCAGGAACATCGTCTTAAGACAACTTAGAACTGAATCCTTCAGAAATTCTATGAATGCCTGGTAACTTGTGACGTGTGAGGCTTCGATGTCAAAAATATTGTGTACAATTAGAATAACGTGATCAGATAATCATAGGCAATGAAGACATGACTCACTGGAAAATAATTACCAGAAATGTTTTTATAAGCTGTGACTTTTTAGTATCTCAATGGTGACATTCGTGAGGCCCTTTGAGATTATGTTACATGGAATAACTTAACTTTCAAATAAATGTGAAAATGTATCAGAAATCAGCGATGAATCAGCTTCAGTATTATTTACTATCACATATCACATATCAACCATATCTGAGGCAAAATCTAGCTTTGGTCTATACAGGGTTGAATAGAAGAATTTCATTACGTTTCAATTACTGGAAGATGAAGTCTCATTACGTAACCCAGAATTTCATTAGCTGGTGAGGTGATCTTTTTTATGTGCAAAACAAATGAATAAACAGTATCGTGAGTAACCCCGAGATCTCCATCTCCATTACATCTCCTAAGCGTCTCGACCCCCATTTCATATCTGAAGAGAATCGGAGTTCAAGAGGCTTTTATCAATATTGAAATTTAAGTTATTGATCAGACTCCATTGATGAGCACTGGATATTCTTTTGCAGTTCACCTCCCTCATGAATATATTTATACTAATGCCTTCGACCAACGCACACTTTTTGAAAAAGAGAAACCACTTGAACTCACCGGTTAATGTTTATTCTAGAGAGGTAATCACAAAGTATGTTCAGAATCGGTCGGTAGTCGGTCGGTTCGACGTGGGTGCTTTGTTCACTCACTCAAATCGGCCGCCGTGTTGGTCGATGGTTCAAGCCTCAGGCTGAACGATCGATTTTCACTTGCTATCGTCCAACCCGTCTTGAGAATCACACGTTAGAAGGTGAGACATCGGTAGTCCTTAGCTCACACAAGTTTCGACTTTGAAGGGTTGTCTTTCATAGAGGTGCGACAGCTGATTAACGGAAAAACAGATTTCAAACAGATTTAATTATCAATTTTAATTCTGAAATAGGTACCTAAATACCTATCTACCTGAAGACAACACAAAACAAATAAGTGATCCTAACCTTGAAAATGATTTAACCACGTGATTTGATTGATGGATTTAGAATCTCTGACATGCAATAGATCCATAAAGACACTCTTTCTACATGAGAATAAAACATATTGTCTTGATGCCCGTTTTGCTGAGCAAGTTAGCAACATCAGTAGATGATGCTAATTCACGCATCTAGAGACGTTGTTTTGTTCTGGGGTGAAGAAAGCGTCCTTTTGGATTTATCATCTGTGTCACATCGGTTTGATAGGCTGTTTGAATTTAGTTTATCGTGCAATAGTTTCAATTTTGCGACAACTCCTAATATATTGATTTGTATTGTGTGGTATGAATCATGATGTATATGAAAAGTTTGAGCTGAAGTGTATATTCGGTAAAGTGAAATCCAAACATCTTTTCAATTACCACATTGTATATGACCTTCATTCTAAACATTGAAATGGAATCAGTGAACTATCCTTATAAGAAAAACTTATAAACAGGAGTGGTATGTTCCAATGTAATTTCCAACATAATCATCTGACTGAACTAAACTAGAGCAGAATTGGTGACATGAAGTCACAATAACATGACAAAAAGTCAATATCATGTAAATTTTTCATATATAACGTTATGTATGTTTCTGTAAATGATACCTGTTTCAATTCAATCACGAATGTCTGGAGTCCTAACTGAATAAGGAAAAGTAAGTGTTATTTGATTGATTTCTTCCTAGTTTTTCCACATTTTTTTCAAATGAAGAAGTAGAAAACCAAAAATAATATTTTTTTCTAAAAATTTGTTATACCAGTCTTCTAAATCACTCGAGAAAATAACGAAATGAATTTTATTTTGAACTTTCATGTTTCAATTTAGTAGCTCGGATACATTCCGCTCGAAATCTTTCATTCAAGATCATTATAAAATTTCTCGATATGTATTGTCACTTCAACCTATTGCAATTGTGAAAAAACATCAAGTCAACAATTCTTCCAGTCAAACCTTACAGTCTTTGTGAGGTGGGTGACTGAAGCATATTGAGGATCGTGGTACTCTACAAAACTTTCGTTTCCCGTGAGAAACCACACTAGTTACAAAAAATATTTCAGTTTCACTCGAATATTGAACAGTTCTCTGTTCAACAAGAGTTCTGTCAATGACAGTTTCATTGATTTTTTTCATGAATCTACCAACGAAAAAATGAAATTTCACCATTTCAATATTGAAAATGTATTCAACTTCACTCACAAATGAGGAATTTTTTCACATTCTTCAGATGGAAAATGTAAATGCCCATGTTTGGAGAACATCAACCCTTTTGAAAAGTTCATCATTATTGAGTAGCATACTCATTCATCATCTTGCATCAAGATGGAGATTTTTTTTGGAAGACGCAAGACTCTTGAGGGAATCTGTTTTGGTAAAATCTTTTCAGCTGAAGAAAGAAACAATGAAATCGTGTTATTGAGAGTATCTCAGCATTCGACGACAAGAGTCGTGATTGCATGAATTCATAAATATTTTAAAACTAACCGGTTTGGGAAAACACAATGATTGAATAAATCTGGGGATAAAAATACAGCGACTACTGAATCTTTCGAAACCTTTTGTTATTCAAATTGGATTTGAATTTCAACAATTGATTTTATTTTCACCCGAGAATTTTCAGATTAGGCCACTTTTTCACTGTATTCTGAATGGCCATATAGCCTTATGGGCCATAATCAGTATCATTCAGCAGATGAGAATAATTTCTTGGTGATAAATACAATTTCTGTTTTCTATAGAAGTTCAGGAAGAAATATCAGAACAATTATTAATGTTTTTACTTTCATTTAGGTTTCATACAATTGTCAATTTCATTTCAATCGATAAGAAGGTTGAAATTAGTTAACAGTAGCATTGAAACATCAAAAAATGGTTGAAGAATGGATTTGTTCATTAAGATACTGTGATCGAAAGAAAATCTTCTTGAGGTCGAAATTTGGTTGAACTGATAATGAGGTCTTACTATTCTACCTGACATTTCTAGAAATGTATTTATTTCACTAGCTTCTATTCGTGAAAGTATTTTTCAATAATACCAATTTGAATTTGTGACGTATTCCTCTTTGTCCTAATGATTGAAACCAGTTGGTTTTTGTCATTATTATCAATAATGATGATTATAACTCCATTCATCAAAAAAAACATTGGGATATTTATCTGTAGGTTCGAAGATTGAACAGAGAACCAAAAAATTAGTAACAGAAATATTCGCAATCCAACATAACAAATAAACCTCAAAATTTAGGAGTGATTATCAATGCAATGCAAATTATTCAATAGGCACTTATTTGCATACAAAAAATTGATCTCTGTTCAGAACTGGTTTTCAGGGCCCCTCGCAATACAGCAAGGGGCATTAGAATATACCTGCCGGATGAGGTGTCACAAATAGGGTTCTCCTGAGTGACGCTTCATCCTGAAGTAGTGTATCCGTGACGAAAGGAGTCTGAGCCCACTCAGTGTCACTGAAGGAACCTTCGAGATACCAGGTGCTTTCTCGTCGTATGAAGCCGTGTAATAAGCGACTCTATCGTGAGTGGACCATTGAATAATTGAAAATCCGAACACGAGTCTACGGAGAAGAGGAATGTGGACTCAATAATCTCAAGCTCGAATCAAGAGCAAAACATTTTTCCAACTCTTGAACGAACTTAGGTGGTGCAGCCCACAGGCAACTCAATGCCCCCTAAAAAACAGAATATTTTATGAATCTGCCTCGCACCAAATTATTGAGCAACAGGAGTAGAATCTGTACTAGAAAAGAGAACAATCAATTTCTGAACAGAACAGCTTCCGGTCAAACGCTGATATATCCCAACCAGAGGCGAAAAAAAAAGCTCTGCACGGCTGAATCTAATGTATCGTCAAGTATAGCTCACGTTCAGACGACCTTATATGGGAAGGTTGCCGCGGGCAATATGGTGAAAATCCTGCGCCTTGAACAATCTCAGTATCACCAATCAATTGAAACCTTTTCAGTGTGTCATCATATCTGCCACATATGCTATTCCTGTGTTATAACTCTGTATGCATACACACCAGTAGGCATATCAAACCGGAAATCGACAGATTTACGTAGCATCACACAACCTTGTAGAGAATGTATTTCAATCTCTTGAAGATTTCGTTTGCTGTATTTCTCGATTTCGAAAGAGCATCTGACAATGCACTACCAAATCAAAATCAAAATCAAAATGTTCTTCATTAACTATTCTCCATACAATTTTAAGGTATTTTTTTTGTGGTGTTTATAAAATATATACAATAAAAAATATATATACAAATATACAAAATGTACACAAGGGTTTCCCCAATGGAGTGGGACAGTGGGAAGGATTGGGATGGGTAGTGAATGGGGTAGAGGGAGTGGCAGGAAAAGACCCCGATACATTTGCGCTCTCAAGAATTCCGCACGGAAGAGAAAAGCGCCTCCACACAGTCCCCCGATGGGACAGTAGGAGACGCCCCCGCTGGTGTTGGCGGTTGGCTCTCCACTCAAAAACGCCTTATATCAGCCTCATCTATAGTTTTCCGCTTCCTGCCGAGGCTTACGCGGAAGTTGTCATTCTGTCGCGTTTCGGTACTTCTAAGAGAATCATTCGCCTGTTTGTTGGTAGCAGTTGTCGATATCCCCCTGGAAAAAGTTCATTAAAAAACCAGGTAAGAGTATTTCTGCTATCACGTCATCATGTGTGCGTGAATACTCTTATCCATTTTTTCCATGAACTAAGCGCGATCGCATTCGCGCCGTTCACGGTATATCTCCAGTTCTTCATAGACTAGCCCGTGCTTACGGCGCTGTCCATGATAGCTTCTAACTGCCGTGACGTCCCTCGTCAGCGGGCTCTTCGGTAGAAAGAACTTGAAGAATTTCTGAGCCAGTCTCCTGATATGGTCGGTGACTGACTCCACTTCTGCCAGATCTAACAGATTGTTCAATGAAATGTATCTGTCACTGTTAGTGCAAATACGGAGCACCTTATTCTGCATTCTCTCGAGTCTCATTAAAGGGGACTTCTTGAGACTGCAGAACACAGGACTCGCGTACAACATAGCCGGCCTAATTATTTGTTTATAAATAAGCAACTTGTTGTCAACACTGAGCTTAGAATTCCGTGCAATGAGCGGATACGTGCGTTTTATCGCCGCACCTGCTCGTTGGATCGCCATACTCAAGTGTTCCTGGAAGTTCAGGCGCTTGTCCAGGATCACTCCCAGATATCTCGCACTCTTCTGCTCGTCAATGCACTTATCCTTAACTCGCAACTTCTTGAAGATTTTCACATTCGTGAATTTCCTCGTGAAGTTTACGAGTTCAGTTTTATCGGGATTTATTTCGATTTTATTTTGTTCGAAATACGGCACGACTAGCCTATCGAGGTGGATCTGAAGCTGCTGCTTCGCCACCTCGCTCGAGAAAGAGTGCGCGTAAATCGCGGTGTCATCCGCGAAAATACCCACCCTCGTCCTCGAGAACATAGGGAAGTCATGCGTATATAATGAATATAAGTGCGGTGACAAACAGGACCCCTGCGGGACACCTGCTTTGATTGAATAATTTGCAGATGTGGTTTGGTCCACTCTTACACGAAAAGTTCGGTTGCTCAAGTAGGATTCTAGAATCCTAATCACGAATAAAGGCATGCCTGCCGACCACATTTTGGCGACAAACCCTTCTATCCAAACTTTATCGAATGCTTTCTTGACATCTAACAGGACCATAACTGTATTCTTCCCCTGGTTGAAGGACTCCCTCACCCCGTGAACAACCCGGACCAGTTGCGATGTCGTATTTCGACCTCGCCGGAACCCGAATTGCTCCTCGGGGATGAGTTTCATCCTATCTTCCAGGCGGAGATGTCTGCTTAGGATGATTTTATCAATAACCTTCGCGACCGAACTAAGAAGCGAGATCGGTCGGTAGCTATCAATACGTGTTTTGATTTTTCCTGGTTTCGGAACGGGCACTACCACCGCATGTTTCAGACAATCTGGGTAATGCTGGTGCTTGATTATTGCGTTCACAATATGCACCAGTTGTACGATACCCTTTCGCGGTAGGTTGCGGAGCAGAACTGCATCAATTCCATCAATGCCTGGGGCTTTGTTTTTCCCCAGGCGCTTGATGTTCAAAATGATTTCTTCTACGTCTGTGATCCACTTTATCAATGTTTGCACTACCTAAATCTACAGGATCATCTCTGACTGGAAAAAGAATTGAATCGACCATAACCGGCTGAATCCATGAGATGCTGGTAAACAGAACTGCAACTACGACTCTTGAAGACGAGGCCATTATGTTCAGGATTACCAGGGGCTGCCCGCAATGGGGTACTATCTCCACTTCTGTGGTCGCTCCTGATGAATAGTCTACTTGATGTCCTCGACATGAGAGAAGTAGATCTGCAAGCTTATGCAGATGACCTTGTCATCTGCATAAGCTGGCAAAGAGAGCAGATGTCTGTCAACCCCAACAAAACTGTGATAATCCCCTTCACCAGGAGAAGAACGTTGGACGATTTAATGCCGTTTTCCCTCTATGGTGTGGTCATTCCTCCATTTGAAACGGCAATGAAATATTTTGGCATCTGGAACGCTCACCTGGAAAACAAATCCATTGGATTCATGTGATGATCGTCAGACCAATGATCACTTTGGAACAATTGCCTGGTGGCCGAAGACGTTAAGAAAATGACCCAGGTAGAAATCTCTGGCTCACACAGACTCGCTTGTGTGGCCATCCATGTTGCCATCAGTACCACACCGTCAGCGGCCACGGAGATTCTTCTAGATCTACCTAGTGATTAGCTTGCACAAATCGACACTGGAAGTCACAGTATTCCGGAAATGACTTCTAAAAGTATGCCTCCAACTGTCAACTACTACTCATACAGTACTACCTATATAGTACTGTTGCCGAGTAGAAAGGACTTGATCCTCCGGGAGAAGGAAATATTGAGAGCAGAGTTTCCAGTCGCAGACCCACAACAGAGACATCAACCTGCCTAGGGACCTATCCGACTGTATTTAAAGCGGAAATCGATGCTATTGAATGGTGTGCGGAGAGATTGGTAGAATCCAACCTCAGACACAAGTCAATAAAAAACAGCGTTGGAAGCCCTTGGCTCCTACTGAGCAAAGTCTAAATTGGAAACAAATTGCCAAAAACGAATCTCCTCAGTAAAAAGACTCAACAAATTGTCTCTGTCCTGGATTTCTGCTCATACTGCCCTAGAAGCAATGACTGCAGGTTAACTTCCTTGCAAAGGAGGGTGCTGCAAGCAGCTTCATCGTACTGGAACCTGTTATTAGCATTGCTTCAGGCTTTGCCCAACAAACGTTGAACACCTGGATGGCAAAAATATTTATGGACTTAAAGGCGTTTATAATAATAATAATAATTATCATCATAATCATCATATGCTCGGACAGTCGGAAGACAGTGTGTGTCGCCTCTGTTTGGAAAATAATGAAACAGCAAAGCATAAACTTTGTGCTTGCCCTGCTGCGGACCGAATCAGGTTTTCAGAAATTGGCGGAACCGCCAATTTGGTCGAGTGTGAATAGGTGTGAGCCACAATAAACCTTTGAGGGTTGCGATGTAGGATCGACTAGACTCACTCAGTTTTTACCTATCCTTACTCTCAACCTACATATTCTGACCTGGATGGCAACAGGCTACCTGAAAGGAATTTGGAATAAGGAGAGCGTCTACTTGCTGGTGGGTGTAGTTTCACTCTTGTCAACTGAGCTGAAAGATCACTTGCCAAATAAACTAATCAGCTTCGTCAAAAAGTTGGATTTATTCGGTTGAGTTCAAATAGGTATGAGCCAAAATAACCCCCGCGAGTTGTAGTGGAGGAGCGAATAGACCCACTCACTCTGGTCCTACCTACCCCCTATGAAAAGTGCCCACGTGAAAGTTTGAATATATTAATTTTGTGACAAACGAGTGATCCGTATTAGAATAATGACATGGGTGAGAATTTTTTCGAAGTACCCCTGTTAGATAATCAAGTTATTGAATTTTTTATGAATATCATCACTCAAGATATCAAATCCATACGGAATGGTGAAAAAGTCATGAACAATTCACTTTATTTGCAGAATCGAAAATCAAATTATTATTTGAATTTTTTGCCATTCTGTAATGTTTCTGAAATGTAAAAATACATCGAATTGTTGATTGTCACTGTTTTTCTTGTATGCCACCAAAAACATCTTGTTGAAATATGTCATGTAGAGACTTTTCACTAACAAAAATTTCATCTCGTCTGTCTTTTTTTCCGGTTCATTAATTCATAAATTCACTTTACGATATTTCGCACTTGGATCATGATCTTCTTGAATGAAATCTCAAAAGGGAATGGTTCAAAACTTTTTCTATTTGGTATATGTTATGTGACTATGAGATACCCTCGAATCGTTTATATTTACGATCTAATCACTTGCTGTTTTTTTTTTGTAATATGGCGGCGTTGACTGCTGGGGTCATTTTTTCGTGAATCTCTCAATTATTCATTATATTCGTTCGAAAATGACAATAATATCGCAAATTTTAAAATTTTCACGGTAGAACGAATGGTCAATGAGAAGAATTATTAACGACTGGGCTCTGACATTATTATAGTTGGAACAACTGACCATTATGTGCTCAAAGAATAGTCTTTGACATATTTCACATACGTGTTGATCTTCACGTTCGGGCAGATACGATGAGGTTGATTTAAGGCCTATTGAGGTTCGCAGTTCGAACGATTCTAAAACGGTTCACAATAGTTGCACAGCTGATTATTGAGAGTAGACTCCCGCAAAATATTTCAAATTTCAACTGTGGGATCACATTTGACACTTCCAAAACAGTTGAAATAGCGATATAGCGAACTTGAATACGGTTTTAGTATGATCTATTCTCAGACGAGCTAAGTCTAAGAATAGTCTTAGTCTAAGAAATTTTTAGGTGAATGAGTTTCGGGATGAATTTCGATAAATTCATTATGTTTATAGGGATAATTTGGATTTCTCATTATACATAACCTTCTGATAGCACCTTTATTGAAGTTATTGTTGGTAATATCAACCACCATTTTGTTGATTCGATCTCTTTGATGTCCGTGCCTCAAAAATGAATCATTTTTCCTGTTGAAGCCGTCTCCTCAATTTCTATCTGGCCAGGAGGACCTAGGATATTTGCCTTCCCCTTCAATATTGGGTCAAGAAGGTAACCCACGTTTGATGCCTTTTGTGATACTAAATTATCAGAGTTTCACCTTTTCCGTTTCTGGTTATGATGACCAAGAAGGTAGACCACCTTCTATAAGCTATTAATTGAACGTGGACATAGGTATAGATTCCCCTAGTTTAACCGGGAAAATATTATAAATTTCAGTTTCAACAATTTCACTTGATTATTAGTGTGTTATCCACTCTACAAATTGAAAAATTCAATGGATCAATTTCATTCTGAACTTTCTGAGCTTTATTAGTGGTCGACATTTCTGAACACAATCTTTTGCCGTTTTAAAAACCCAAAATTCACTTGAAAACTCTCGCGTCAATTGCAAACAATTTTATTTGAAAGAAATTTCCAGATGTTATATGCGATAATCTACATGAATACATATACAGGATGTTCTATTGAAAATTCAGCTGAATTTAATTTTTTTTCTTTTCAACCTCTCTTCTCAGTAATGGCAAGTAGGTCTATTTCCACAGAGCTATCTGGAGTACACTTGTTACCTGTTGAAAGAATATATGCGGATCCTTTGAGTTTTCTATCTGAATATATGAGGAGAAGACAGAAAGGATAATTTCAAAACGCAACTAATCATTTTCTAGTATTTTTTATATCATACATTCTTCTTAGTTCAACTTTGAACACAAATTTTTTTGTTTATCTTCATAAATAATTGAATTTTTTCGGTTTAAAATTCATTCGTATAGCTCATAATAAATTGTTCTTCCAATAATTTGTTTTTCCATTTGGTTTCGTTATCGTTTGTGCCTCTTCGCTGTTTTTGACGCCATATGAAAAAACGATTTTCCAAAATGAGTTTTTGAATAATAATTCTGTCATTAACCAACAGAGGACGAGAAAGTCATGATATCTCCTTTTCTCAATGAGATATTTTATATATTATCAGTAACTACAAAAATTACTGTACTATTGTCGTTTTCTGTATGAACTTGAAGATGGAAAAAATATATTTCGATTTCAATACCGTTTGATATACAAAGACATGTACGAACAATTCGCAAACTATTTTATAAGATATATACCAGCTGTTGGAGAAATTTTAGATAGCGTGGGAGTCTTCATGTGTTCGAAGTTGAAAGAAATATACGGAACACACTCCAGTCTCATTCAAACAAAATCATCGGATGAAAGAGATTGATCACAGCTACGAACATCGTTTGCGTTGGTATTTGAAGAAGTTAGCGACTATTATTCCTGTTGTGTTTCCCTAAAAAGTTCTGGTTGGGAGCATAGCGTACTCTATTGAATAACGCCTTTCTGGAAATAACTTGAATTTTGGGAGAGAAATTATTCATTTCCATTTGTCAGGAAGGACGTGAGCCTTGTTTGTTTATTCATTTGCATGTTTTTACAATTACCTTAATATTGGTATCAGATGACAGTGCTTCACTAGTAGAATAGTGGTATGCTTTGAAAAAGATGCAAATTCAAGATGATCTCAGCTGAAAAATGGCGTATTACATATCACCTCATGATACTGAGTCACTGAATGAATAAAACAGATTGAGAAGAAAAAAGTTTCAAAATTAGAAAGCAAAAATTTGATACTGAAATAAGTAAAAACATTTTTATGTTAAACGGTTCCATTGAAAAAATAAGATAATAATGATGTAGATAATGTACTAGATAACAAAAAAATCATTCGGAAGGTCCTAGGTAGTAGTTATCACGCCATTCTTCGTGACAATCTATGGTATTGATCAGATAAAAAATAGGATTTGATTTTATTTTTTTCATCTGATCAATACCGTAGATTGCTGAAGAAAGTGTTGTGATGGCTGTTACCTACTGCTCCCGAATTATTTTTTTAGTTTTCAGTACATTATCTACATCAATATTACTTTTCTTTCAATAAAACCTTTCAAAATAATTTCATACACGTATTTCATTTGATATTTCATAATTTCAAGATATCGTAGAATGATATAAGATTTTGAATTGTTTGTATATGTAGGTTTCGCCTTCTCAGTGCGACCCTTCTGGAAATTTCTAGTGTGACTTTTTACCTTGTGCAACATGAAATTCAAACTTGCTCGATTGGTAACCTATTTGTGTTGTGACAATTCATATCGAGTATAGGATAGAGAAAATAACTTTTGTCTAATTTCTACTGAGATTTTAATTTGTAACGATCGGTTCTGGTTTATTAAACCATTCTCAAGCAGTTTGACAAACAAATCTTCAAATATACAATATTTTCTTGTGGATGTCCATAACAGCTGATTTCTTATCAAATACGATAAAAAACAAATTACACAATGAACAGAAAAACATGGTAAATTTTCCTAACGTACAGTAAAGAAGGCAAAATGAATTTGTTGAAAGCATTGGAAATAAATAATAATGAAAAGTAAAACGGCGTGCCACGCCGTTTTGCTTTTTATTAATATTCATTTGAAATGAGCTGAATTATTTTGTTTGTCGAATTTCAGTGATACATGAATTAAATTGATTGTTGATAATTTTTATTCGGTGCTGTCGTCGGGCGTATTTTTATGGAACTATTCAACTGTATATAATGAAAAGTAAAACCCCAATTTCAAAACCTTTTATGACCAGTCAGAACTATTCAGCTTTCCCCCTTTACATTTGTGAATTATAACAACTAGTTTAGGATTCATTAGTGTGTGGAGGAATTCACAAGTACCTACTACTTTTTTATCCAAAGTCAGTAGTTTTGATATTCTATCAAATTTAAATAATTATTGTTTCGGTATCTCAAATGCCGTATTGATGATTAAGGTAACATTTTCATTATTTCAGGAACAGGTTTATTTGACATACCTTGATCACATTCACTATATTCATTGTATATTCAAGGATTTGTTTGTCGAACTGTCAGTTTACTTGAGAATGGTTCAGTAAGTCGAAACCGGTCGTAAAAAATTGAAAATCTTGGTAGAAATTAGAGAAAAGTAATATTCTCTATCCTATATAAAATTTAAAAGAACTATATTGTAGTCCAGCAAACAGTGCAGTCCATCACTTTGCGATAATATCATTGATTTTATAATATCAAATTACTTTTTGTTCTCTGGTACTTACCTACCTTGAAATTATTGTCTATATTTTTTTTTCTCCTACGATGAAGCAGTGACCTTTTTCATCCTAAAACTTGAAGAATGCAGGATTTTCAGGTCTTTGGAACTGTTCATGAATCCGTTCCCGATACGAAGACTTTTCGGTGTTGTATCAATTTGCCAGTGAAATTTATATTTTCAAAACTACAGATGATAGTAATACAGCTTGATTCGATAAATTCTGTTCCATTAATACATAATATTCGACTCGTAGCACTGATAGTCAGACTACTCCATCTCCGGAAGAAGTTGAAGAAACGCTCGTCAAGAAGTTGTTGTTGTTCTGTTTCTTTCAAGGACGAAACACACGTACTATAGGAGAATCTCTAAGGCGCTCTAAGAGCTGTGCATGTGCGAAAGTAGTGATTCACGTTTGATTTGAATCGCTGGAGATTAAATCTATTTGGAGAAACGTTATCAGGAAGTTTATTCCACATAATCGCAGTGAAGTTTGAGGTGTACTGAGTTGAACCTCAAAACGATGAGCAGCAACAGTCCGTCGCGTATTTCTGAAATATACCGCTCTTGGTGTAATCAAATATGCCAAGCCAAATGAACAGTTCCCGTGAAAGTATCTATAAAAGAGAGACAAATCTCCAACCTTCCTTCAGTGTTCCAGACTATCGAGGTTGCAAGTGATGTTCGCGTCTACAATCAGGTGAATGGTTTTTTTCTGGATGGAATCCAGTAGCTTCAGGATATGGTTCGGAACAGTGTTTCAAGTTTTTGAGAATCGGCTTTTGCATTTCCAGCGATTTGATTGTGCCGACACATATTGGTGTAAATTTAAACCCCCAACAAACTTTTCGAAGCAAAAAGTGGAATTGTCTTACCTGATATTATTATATTGGGATCGGAGACATTTATCTTCTTGGAGAAAACCGATGCCTGGGTTTTTGTGGTATTGAATTGAACGTGATTATTACCACCCCAATTTGAGATCTAGAAGTCTAGATCGTCATTAGGATATGCAGCCTTCTGCTGCCGGTGAATATGTGCATTCCCCGCCGATGTTCTGGAATTCAAATGTGCTGTCGTCAGCAAAGCAATATATTCGATCCCTAGTTTTTTTCCAAAAAATCGTTGATATACAATAGAAAGAAGGTTTGGGACAATATAGATCCCTGGGAAATACCAGCGTTTATGGTAAGAGTATTCGAGAGATATCCGTCAACGCGACGGCCACTTGCAGGGAAGCTGAAGAGCCATACACAAAAATGATCTAAAAAGCCAAAGCTTCATGCCACACACGGTCAAAGACCTTAGAAATATCGAGTGCTACAGTTCTTGACTCTCTATGTTTCTCGATTGCGTTATTTGAAATATGGGTGACATAGGATAGAAAGTCGCCTGTTGATCTTTTTTTACGAAAGCCATATAGATGATTGCCCAAAATGTCGAAGCCTCTCAAATATTTGAGGATATGGTGGTTTACGACTTCTTCATGATTTTTTATATCACTGATAGCAAAGCGACTGGTCTATTGTTTTTTGGAAGATTTTCCTTACCTTTTTTGGGAATAGGCTGAACGCGAAAAATTTCTCAACAAGAAGGAAAAACACCCTTTTTGGAAGACAGGATGAAAAGTCTGCAAATTACTGCTGCGAGTTCATTGGCGCACTTTTAGGTACGATGACGGATACTTCATCAGGACTAGACGCCTTGTTGATATTGAGCTGTTTCAGAATTCGCTTGACTAGACGTTGTCGAAAAGTAATTTCCGGCATTGTGGATTCTACTGTGGGAATAGTGGGTGGTACCTTTCCCAGAAACTCGACTGTAGAGTGAGACGCAAATTGTTTGGCTACTTGATTTTCTTTTCCTATGGCTGTTGCAATTGAGCCATCCGTTTGTGTTAGTGGTGGAATTGTGGATTTTGTGAAATTTTGAATAACAGCTTTAGCTACCGACCTGAAGGATCTGGACCCGTTGGGATTGGCAAGCAGTTTATCCCTAATTCTCTGATTATGAAGTTCTTCACTTTTTTCATTTATCCTGAGTTTGCAACTGTTGCGAGCATTAACAAACCTAGTTTGATTTTCAGCACTGGGATTTTCGCGTCACTGCTGGTAGGCGAGATTTTTGGAGGCGACAGCTTGCTCGCAACTTTTGTTGAACCAAGATTTGCCGTTCTGAGTTCGTTTCATTGAAGAAGAAATACATGCAAACATGGATGATAGAATAACTTCCATGACTTCAGAAGCATAAATAGGTGGATCTAGTCAGGAAAAATTTCGAAAATGGTCTTGAAGATCCTTGCACTATGCAGATCTGTAATGCAGCTCAGATTGTTCCTAAAAATGTATCGGCAATTCACTCAACACTGAAACGAGTTTATGATCAGAGGATCCCAATGAAGATCTTACGGTGACTGTAAATTTCTGGATTGGCTGTTAGATATACATCGAGAAGACTAGCATATTCTGTATCACGGTCAGGAATTCTGATTGGCTCATTTATAATCTGAGTTAATTCGCTGCTCTTTGCAAAAGCCTCAGTTTCGCGAGCTTATTCGTCGTTAATATTTTTGAACCATTCGATATTATGGTCATTGAAGTCACCGAATATGAAAATTTCGACACCGTGATGATTGATTTGCAGATAGTCAAAGGTCTTTGCAAGTGACGAAAATAGTGCCTTATATTATGTGTCGCTTGGCGGTCGATAAACGCAGCATATGAATTCAGTGATTTTCTATGATATTATTTCAAACCACAAAGCATCAAATTTTGTTTGAAAGTGATGAATTTCATCAGTTCGGACTTCCATTGTCTAATATTATATAAAATGATTTGAAATCTCTTAAAGAAACAATACAAATGAAAAATTGAAAAACAATAGCTGGAAATAACAATTATATTAAGCAAAAAAACCCTGAAATGAAATTACAGTCATCACCCGAAGACGAGAATACTCGAACGTCGTGAAGTAATTTGGCTTGGAATCTTTTATTTTTTTTGTTTAATTGTTTAATTTTTTACTTGTATTTTATTTCACTGTAATTTCATTTCAGGGTTCTTTCGCTTAATATAAATCTAATTTCCAGCTATTGTTTTTGAATTTTCATTTGTATAATATTAAATAAACAATGGAAGTCCGTACTAATGAAATTCAACATAACATCAAAGTTTTGGGGTTCCAGCATTTCCTCTCCCTGACAGTAGAGATTGCCCTTGACAAAAAGAGATATTTCAAAGTTACGTCTGAATCTTCTTCGATTGACGACTTGTTTATTTTGTGGAAATTCATGTTCACCGAGGATACACTAAAAACACACTTTTGTCTATTTTCCACTATATTTCTTTATTGTTGACCGGTTTCGGCTATTATACCATTTTCAAAACTAACTGATTACATTTAAATATGAGTAATTTATACCTATCATAGCCGAGATATAAATAATTGACGAGGTTTGTGGAAGCACTGACTTTGGTTTGTGTGAGTGCAAGAATATGACTATTTGTTTGGAGATGTTGGTGCACTGAGTGTATATTTGTGTTGAGTCCACTGATGTTGCAGAAATCGATTTTGTAGTTGCTAGTGGGTCTCTTAGCAACTGCAGTTACCATGCTATTTCTCTGTGGACTGATGTTAGGAAGACCCCGCTGACTGTCAGAAATAGTTGTTCTCGAATAACGTCTGCAGGATGATGCCCTTGAATCAGACTCTACCCGGAAATCCGAAAAGCTATATTGATGATCGCTCAAGATGTTAGAACCTTCCAAATATTCAAGGATATGGTGGTTTACGGCTTTCTCTATGGTTTTTGATGTCAAAGCAAAACGACTGGTCTATAGTTATATCGTTCCAACATTCACTTTCTTGAATGCATTCTGCTATCATCCAACATTGGGTTGTTACGAAAGTTTTGTCCGCTTTGATGTTATGGTTTTTGTAGCGCTATATTTCAATATGTGTCTCTATGTATTGATGCTGTTCATTGAGGTTCCGAATTATCAGCTCATTGCTCTTGGATATCGTTAAGCGATTTTCGGCCAATTTTTCTCTAGAAATTCAAATTGAACGAAAGCGATGCCGAAACAACTCAAAAAATCACCCAGGCATTTGGCAATGATAGTATTAATGAACGCACTGTTTTACGTTATTCTGCGAAATTTCGTTCCGGAGATTCCAGCCTCGAAGTGGTCTACCTAGAGTAATCCGGGACAAGGATTTGAGGACACTGGTGAAGACTGACACATTACAGGTGCATCAGATGGCAGAAGAACTGGGCGTTTTTTGATGCTTTAAAACGTATTAGACAGGTCACGTTTCGAAGTCTGTTCTTCTTTGCTTCTGCGCATCCAAAACGATCTTTTTTGTATCAGATCGTTACGTGTGATGAAAAGTGGATCCTCTACGACAACAGAACTGTAAGGTGGTCAGCGGCTGGTGTGATTCATTTAACTTTCTGCAACCGGGCCAAACCATCATAGCAGAGTTCTGTTCTAAGAAAATCGACGAAGTGTACCGAAAATTGTGTCAGCAGCAGCCGGCGCAGCTCAACAAGAGAGGTTCAATTCTGATTCACGACAACGCCCGTGTTGGCATGTTCTACAAATCATCGTCCGAAAATTTAACAAATTGAGCGTCGACGTTTTGCCTCATTCACCATATTCTCCAGACGACCTCCCGCCAACTTTCCAGGCTCTTCGATAACTTTCGTACCAGTAGAACCTTCGTCAATCAGTACCAGGCAAAACTGTTCTTCGACCACTTCGTCGAATCCCGGCACCCAATTTTTATTCTGATGGAGTTATTCGACTTGTGTTACAATGGCAGAAGTACACTGATCAAATGGCTCTCATTTCGATCAAATTGAATAAATTACACTTTACTATAATTCCAAAATAGTAGGCACTTAATAATCAGAATTGACTGACGTTTTCGTATTAATCTGTCTCTTGCAGTGGCGTATGGAAATTATACCAAACAGATGAGGAAAATTATGATAAATTATATAAAATCACAACCTTGACAACAATGTTTTCGTTCTCATTCAATGATATTCCTGAGAATTTACTGCCATCTATTATAGAGTTGTACTAAAAGATATTACAGTTCAAAGTATACCCATAAAAATGGACAATACTTCTAAAAGAAGCTAATACAATTAATTAACCGTTCATCCATTATTGTTTTCATTTCCTCCCAATGAAATTGAAACATTGTCAGTACTTTAATCAAGTTGAAATCTTCTTCACCTCTACCCTTATGTTTATTTATTCATAAAGATGAAATATATTCGTTTGAACTGAAATATGAAATATGTGACTTCAAGAGGAGGAATGTTTCCATATCTATGAATTATGAAGATGGAAGAGACCCTAATGACGCAACTTCTGTAAATAATTCATTAGGCAAAGTGTGAAATGTTAGAATCCATTATTCAGGCATGAATTAACGATAAAGTGAATTTCCAGGACTACAATAATAATGATTATGTTGTTCAATCTGGAATTGAAAAGTTTTGATACGAAGTGAATATATTACCGGTATCAATATTTTGAATCCCAAAGGAGTTGTTGCTTGGTATATAACAATATTTCAATTTTGACATGGTACGTAATGATATTCCTAAAAAAATAAACCTGTTAGGGTAAAGATGAACGCGAATATGAACATGCAACCAATGGAATATCCGACAAAAATGCGACAACAAGAGTCTAATAGAGGATGGCCTACTAACAAAATCTTTTCTGGTAAACAATATTTATAATATAGGATCTCAATTTCTCCAGAAGTTTATCATTTCAGTTGAAGTTCTAATACCTGAGATATTGCCCTGGCTTTCACCCTCCGTGGGATATTGAGGCCAAACTCTCAAACGTATTTTTTTGAATTCGACAACAGAAACTTCATCGATGTATTTAAGAGAACCATCAATCATGCGAATCAATCTATGATGCAAACTCAAAAATTTACTATTCTCTTCATCGTGAATTGCTATAATATTTACAATTTGTTGAGCTGAACAAGTGATATGCGCATGCTAATTTAGATATTGATTACCTACTTGTGATGAACTGTTTGGGAACCTTTGGTGTAGTAATGAATATTACTGGAGTTTTTTCCCAGAACCAAACCGTTATTTCAACACCTTGACAAATGTTTCGATCACAAAGTGATCATCTTCAAGAGGAAGATCTTCCTCTTGAAGATGATCATATTCACTGATTACCTAGCTGACATTTCGATTTTCTAGAACATTCAATCATTAAAATGCTTGAATTTATTTGATCTTATCCATGTATGTGATGAAGTTTGTCTATATTTGATAAAAAATCCATAACGTTTTTAAGTAACACTTCACTGAAAGTTCAAAGAACTACCACAATCGCAACACGTGTTTCGCGTTTTCATACTGACTAAATTCCACACAATTTGTGCTCCATTTCTACCTATGAATAACAATTTTACCCAAGTGTAGGTAATAACTGAACATTTTTCAACATCGCCAAAGAAAATTTTACTAACTCATCGAATAAACACGTAATAAACTAATTAAAACTTGTGGTTTATATAATAACAATTTGAATCATATATACTTCCACCCACTTGATGACTTATGATTTCACATGAATTGAAAACTCATAAAAAATTCAAACGTCATGAAAGAATTTCTTCAACAAACTCAATCGATATTTGACAGCGAATGGATGCCATCTATGGAATCGACAGGAGACTCAATACTCAAATATAAAAGATAAACGAGGCTAGCTGTTGCAGTAAAAGTCGTAGTAAAAGGCAGAGGACGAATCTCTTTCGCCAATCAATGTCGAAGTTTGGCGTTGCAACTGATGACCTTGGGAAGCCTCATTTTTCACAATATTCAAAATTGAGTCTTCTGGCGATCCTATAGATGACATCTACGTAGAGGAAGATATCGCCTCTACTTTCAGGCTTGCTTGTCCTTTTCAGTACAGTTCAGTGATTCAGCCTAGCACCACTGATGAGACCTGGTGGGTCGAAACAATGATGTCTGGTGATGCCTCACAAGTCCAACTGAATGTACATGTAATAAACAAATAAATAATTTCCATATCAGAAAAATATATTCGAAAGGGATGAAAAATTCAATTATATTAATAATTATGTGAATTTTCGCTATTCCCAAATCTACTTATATTTAAGCATTCAATTCCAAACATTTCTCTTCAAAATGTAATACTTCGTAGTCGTGGTTGTCAAAGCTTTCATTCAGACGCCATCTACAGACATTGCCAGAGAAACTGAATCTATTTTCAACAGTTGTAATTGTAGATCAACTTAGCTACACCGGGATATGAGACCCCTCCATCATACCAATAAAACAAGGAATTCAGTTTACTTGAGAGTTATAGAGTTATATCAGTGTTGAAATAACGTTGAAATGAATGAAGGAATAGGAAATGATAATTAGTTAATGTTGAATTTGAACTGTCACTGTATGAAGAAATCAGAGTGTCAAACTAACAAAATATAGGGTCTTACTCTGTTGCCAGAAACCATCAAAGAAACTCAAGGTTTTTGTTCCGCGCTTCTCCAACTAGTCCTCTCTGAATTTTATGATCCGAGATTCCGGCAGTCTTCAGTAGTAGCCACCTCGGACCTAGCTGTTACAGTGTAGCCAGACACGTCAGAGACAATCTCCTTCCCGCGTACAATGAAACCTCTAAATATTCAATGTACTCCACGTATATCTATTGTAAAATTTTTTCAGTGTACTCGTTGTATCAAGATATTTCTAATCTTATCTCTATAGTTGGTTTTATGTTAGAACTATAATACCAAAAAACTGTTGAAAAATGTGATACGAGGACGTTATTCGACACTGTAGAGTCTCCCCATAGGCAAATACCATACCTCAGTCGACTTTCCACTTGTGCATAGTATGAGTTTATTGATTGTTGCTGTGTCGAAACAACTTTGAGATTTCTGAACATATAGTGGAGAGATGAAAGTTTGGAAATCAGGACATTGCAATGTTCTTTCCAATCTAAATGTGAGTCAACGAATAGTCCTAAGAATTTACAGCTGTTATTTATAGGCAGAGGTGTGTTATTCGAAATTATATCTACATCTACCAATTCCCTCTGAGGACTATGGAATTTCACAAGGTTAGTTTTGTCTGCATTAAAATAAAGAGTGATTTGATTGAACCAAGAAGTTAGTTGGCATGAAGCAGTTTCACAGTTTCACAGATTTCTTTTAGTTTTATTTCATTTTTGTTGGAAATCAGTAGAGAAGTATCGTTTGCATAAATAGTCATCTCAATATCCGGAAAGGAATTTGAGATTTCATTTATGTACAAAATAAAAAGAACTGGGCCCAAAATAGATCCTTGTGGAACACCTACATTAATATCGATATTGGCAGATGTAACATTACGAATTATATTATTTTGATGATGTTTCAGACTCACATACTGAGAACGATATCTAATAAATGATTCTAACCATTCCAGACAAACACCTCTAATACCATAGTTATACAACTTTGATAAAAGAATATCGTGGTCCACACAGTCGAAAGCTCGACTCAGGTCACAGAAAATGCCCATTGGGACCTCTCCTTGTTCTATATGTTTTATGAGATTGTCATAAAACTCATAGATTGCGCTAGTTGTTGATTTACCAGGTCGAAACCCGTGCTGGCTATTTGTCAAAATATTATGCTCATTGATAAAATTCATCAGCCTGTCCAAAAATCCATATTCGAAAACTTTCGAGAAACTACTGCAAATCGTTATTGGTCTATAATTTTCCATGTAATCGGGATAGTGTTTTTTATAAATAGGAATGACTTTCCCTTTCTTGAGGGTTGTGGGGAATTTTCCTGTTTCGAATGAAACGAAAATATCCATAACTTTTTTTAAAACGAAAGTGGGTATTTCATCTGGACCTGCGGATGTTTTATTTTTCAGCCTATCACTGAGCAGATTAAATAATTCCTTAGGTGAAAACGGTCTGAGAAATAGAGAAGGTATAAGAATTTCTTGGGTATTGTTTACTGCAGTATTTGACTGGGTGATCTTTCCTTTAAGTTCTAGCGGGACATTTTTGAAAAAGTTATTGAACAGATCTGATACAATAACTGTTATACCATACTATAATACTATATGTATTATAATTTCATTTTTCAAAAAATGTTTACGTTCTTTTAAAAAACATATCATTTATGAAATGAATGTTGGAACGGTAATTTATGGGATATTTAGGCTGATATTTCGAAAACAACGTGGTTGAAATGTGGTTAAAATTCACACGAATTGTTATTCATATGTATCCCTAACCATGGATTATATGCTCATATGGAAGTGGTGAAAATCTGGCTGGATTATATTCCTGAGTATTTTGCCAGTTATAATGTGTTGATTTGGAATAATTGATGTTTTCAAAATTGAAATGATGAGAACTCGCTTGGCGAGTTCAGATGTGAAATGACTCATAGTTGATAACACTGAATCTTCTTTTTAGTAATAGACATTGAAACATTTGCAAATTCAAGATGATCTCNTTCCTCGCGATAACCACCTGACCTCCGTATGTAACAGTAGATTTTCGTATTCTGATCCCATTTCGCGACACATTATTTTGAAAAGGCGACTGTTTAATGCGCGAGCTTCAATAAAATTTATTATTGTTACGACTTGTTCCAACACTTTATTTACATCTGGTTGCAAATGTTTTGCTGCAAGGGCTTCACGGTGAATCATACAGTGAACAAAGCCTACGTGAGGTGCAATCTCACTTACTTTTGCTTTGAATCCTGTTTGGGAGTTGGTCAATGCAGCTGCGCCGTCTGTACACACAGATACACAATATTCCCACGATCTTTAAGTTGAATTTTGATATCATCAGCAAGTAGATTGATACGACGATGAACAGTGTCACTTGATAGTGGAACTGTCTTCAGTACATTGGCATACTTTTCTCCTTGCATGATCGAAACCATTTTCATTGCAGCTGGCAAAATGAGCGTCTCGCCAATATTGTGAGGTTTTTTAGTTTTGGCAATCAAAAAGGAAACCTCGAAAGATGCTTGTAACGCTTTTTGGTCAACTGTTGTGTATTTTTAGAAATTAACCTGCTGTGACGTTAGTTTGGTGGCATGTCGTTCAAAATAAGATTCATCTCTATTCTTTAACTGATGTGGATGCTTAGTTTCTAGGTGCCTTTTCAATTTGGCCGACTCCATGCTCTCGTTTGCCAAAACCTCCGAACAAACAACGCACTGTGGACGTTCTTCAAAATTCAACAGTATACATTTGAAACCAAACTGGATGTACGATTCTTTAAAAATGCGTTGACGCTTCCGGTGTCTCCGATGTAGCTGTTGCTTGTTTAGTTGAAGTTGAAGCGTCACTCTCTGTATCGACGTGTATGGTAGATGTGGCGGTTGAACGTGAAATGGCTCTACAATCATCGCTGTCATGACTAATAGTTATAGAAGTGGAACTAGATGTTGCTCTGCTGTCATCGATAGTAATAACACTACTAGTACTTGAAGTACTAGTAGTGTTGCAATCGACAAAGCGGCGATGCGTACGCTCGTGGGGATAGAACTGACTGAACAGACGAACAGACAGACTGGGTGGAGTGGCTGGACTTAACGAAGAAAGAGAGATCGTGGTGGGGGAGCGGGAGCGGTGAGGTTGTAACGGGCGGGACTGAACAGGACGTACAGTCGTAATTATTTTCGATTCTCTCCGTTTCAAGGACATTGTGTATTTTTGTGAGTAAAGAGAGGTTATATTTTACGCATGAACCTTAATAAAACTCGATAAGTACAGGACCTTGTTGCCTTTTTTGACGACCCCATAAATATCTTTCGCGACCCCACATGGGGTCGCGACCCCAGGGTTGCGGACCGCTGGTATACTGTATATCCCGTTTTGGTCTTTGTCATCTTCTTTTTCATAGTTGAAGAGGGCGCTTTCTACAGCTGGTCGTGCTGTCATCTTTTAGGCACTCTTCTATCTGAACGTGTTATCATGTTGTGTGTCTTTTTATACGGTCCAAACGCCTCAATACAGGTACTTCTGTTGCTTTAGGTAAATTTGCCTGTATTTTTATTACATCAGGTACTATACTTTGTGGAGAAGCTTCTCCAGGTTCATTGCTTCCAGGAGTGTTGTGTTTTGATTTGTACTTGTTCCTCGATAAGTGAATTTTGACAGTTAAATTTATGGATGTTTAAGTTTTCCCNATTGAAATGATGAGAACTCGCTTGGCGAGTTCAGATGTGAAATGACTCATAGTTGATAACACTGAATCTTCTTTTTAGTAATAGACATTGAAACATTATATTATTATTCAAGTCATGAACTTTCTCATTAATCTATTTAAAAGAGTCTATTGAAATCTGTTCTATTGAATAATTGCAAACAAACCTCATTATACTTCGAATATAAGTCGCGTTCAACAACATTTATTAGACTGTGATCTCGCTGTGATGCATTCATACCGAATTGAAAAGTTGATGTTTCCCAAGTTTTTTCTCAGATGTCATACACATTCAATTTGGATTTCACATTCAAAAAATTTGTCTAATGGCAATACAAAATTTAAGAAACATGTATCTTGAATTGGAAAGGAAAATATTTTAAGGAAAGCCTAATTTTTGGGTGAAAAAATATTTTTGACTTTCTACTTCTCCTTCTTTATACAAGAAAATGTGGAAATCTTTTGAAGAAATCACTCAATTATTCATGAAATCACTTTTTCAAAAAGAAAAGATTCTTATGGCTGGGTTTAATTGAATACGCGAATGAATGTCATTACGTACTGTTATCAATGACATGAGTTGTGATTTCATGAAATGGGTGCTTCATCTCATAATATAATCCAGATTTGGTGCTGAAGAGGTAATAAGGCGAATGTTTTATGGCAAAATATCGAATATTCACTAGTGAGGATGACAGTGTTCCATGTGAGTGAAATTGTATCTCTTTCATCCACTGTATTGTGTAGCAATACTGTGAATGATATGTGATTCAATTCCATAACAAATGTTCGAAATACGAACTGAATAGAGAATAATGTTTTTGTAATGCACTGTTTGGAACCTTTGGTGTAGTAATGAATATTACTGGAGTTTTTTCATAAAAAATTCTAGAAATATTCAATATTTACAGGTTCAACATTCTGACTTTACCAAAGAGAGTCAATGAAAATTATTCAAGAGATCTTTCGATTACTAGATCTATAAAAATCAAAATGTTTGCTTTTCGCTTTCGTATCTCTTTGCTGTTCTACCAAAATTTGTTTTCAGTTTCCCAAACGCTATTTTTAAGGTTGAATGAAAAAAGAGTTTCGATGTGACGGTAAGGGAGAACTGAACTCGGACTCTTTTTGAGAAAATAACTATTTTGAATTGAATTTTCAAAACATTCACACCTGCTTCACTATAGGATTTGATAACGTAAACAACTACTTGACGGCTGGTACCACGATATGGCTAATACTGAGAAAATTCATGTGCATGTTTCGAATTATTACCCCTCGTCAGTGCAGCATGCAATAAATTGAAAAAGTTTTCAAACCAAGTTACAGGTGATGACTGGACCATTCCGACAGCCATCTTGGTTTAAACAGGTTGGAGCCTGGTTCCCTTACCCTTTCAACTTGTGGCTGGACTATTCCTTCAAGAGATTACTATTTATGAGTCATTCAAGTGCTTTCTTTTATCCTATCTTTCCTCTTTTCGCTTCACCGGTTTAGCGGGAGTTGAGCGTTTGGTAGGATTTGGCCGTTATCCGCTCGATTACAGGTTTCCATATGTTGCGTAACTCTACGCTAGCTTGGCTAAATGCGTTGTTGGACAACATATATGCAGCTCCTTTGAACTCCCTCTTAAACCAGTGTTTCTCCCTGTGGATGATGATCTCAGCATGGGGCCACTTGATGTTATGTTAATGAGTCCAAACATGCTCTGTCATTTCTGATTTGGTGATTCCTCCTCGTTGTGTGCTCGGCAATGTTAATTTCCAATGGCCTCCTAGTTCCACCGATAAAGGATTTTATTTGATAAAAACGATATGAAGAATTTTCAAAACTATAAAATACTATTTCAAAGTTCCACTCAATTGTTATCTACAATCAAAATGATTTTTTATTCATTTTCCACCTATTCCAATCATTCGATCATTACCGTTTCATGACGTCAAAGTCAAAAAGTTGAATACTTTGAAACTTTCATAATGAAGTTGGTATTGTGTTATGTTTGAATATATTTTTAATATCACGATTAGAGGCATCCTAATTGTTTCACGATGAAATGTCTGATTTTCTTCAAGTTGGTAAACTCATGCAATTTCTGTATACAAATGTCTCAATCTGAATACTAATTTCAGTAAATAACGAACATATTGCGGCTAACACCATGTTTTATTAAAGTTTGTCTATTTCAAACTTCAAGAAAGACGGTCTAATTTGAATTTAAAATAAGGAACTTTCACTGAACGGTTTACCATAACAAATAGAGTAAGAAGGAATGAACAAATCAATATTTCATTTTTAATGGAAATGATGTGCATTTTATAAGAGTGATTAAAATATTTTTCCGAGTATTATATAGTTTCCAAAATTGAAAACACTCAGAATAACTTTTGGTTAAACATTTTAATTTCAATCACACAGAATGGAAAGATTATGATGGAAAAAAAATCTGTTTTACCGTTAACCAGCTGTCGCACCCCTACTAACGACAACTCTCAGAAGTCAAAACTTGTTCGAGCTAAAGATTAACGAGGTCTTGCCTTTTAACGTGTGATTCCTAACACGGTGAGGCAATCAATATTATCAGTGGAGTCAACTGATATGTAAAACAAGCAATCTTGAAAAGTTCTTAGAGACAGCTGAGATTGTGAGAGTTTTTTTCAAATATCTTTCGCATTATTCGAAATCAGAATCATTTTTTGGCTGAGATTCAATCAAATAAGCGAATTAATGTCATTACGATGTCATCGATGATATGAATAGATCAAACTCATTCCATGACATAAAGTCGTGATTTTATAAATAAATTGTGTGTTTTCTCTCATAATGTTATCCAGAATTGGTACTGAAGAGCTGATAAGGCAAGTGTTTCACGGTGAAACATCGAATGTCCAGCAGTGAGGATGACAGCGTTCCATGTGAGTTAAATTCCACTTCTTTCATTGGTAATATTGTATAGGGATCCTGTGAATGATATCTGATTCAATTCCATAGCGGATGTTTGGAATACAAACTGAATAGAGAAAAGTGTTTTCTGTATAAGAAAAGCCTCGGTAGATAATCCATCATCCTGAGGTGAATTGAAGGTCACGACAGGAGTAAAGGTAATCACATTGCCGACTCTTTAGCCAAGGAAGCGGCTGGACTAAGAATTTTAGGACCCAGTGGCACCCACGGCCTGATGACTTAGACAATTGCGGAACTAGCCAAACGTTACACCCATGCTCAATCCCTGAAGAGATGGGATGAAATCAAAGAATGCATTCTTGCCAGAATCACCCGGGGCGACCCTGGGAAGCTGGCACCGAAGAAATATCTGGAGATGACCAGGAAAAATCTACGCTTAACAATAGGATTTTTGACTGGCCACTGTCAACTAAGGAAACACCCCCATAATATGGAGCTAGTGGACACACCTCTATGTAGGATGTGTGAACAGGAAAATGAAACTGTCAGGCATGTCCTATACGAGTGTCCGGAGTTATCGTCAATAAGAGAGTGTGTGTTCGCCGAGTCTTGGCCTACACAAGGAGATGTCTTCTAGTGATCTGTCCACCTTCCTGGAAAGGACAGGATGGACGATGACCTAGCAGGACAACTCCTCGGGAGGATGTACAATGGGTCATATGTGTGCTGTGGGTCTACACTCACCCTTCCTACTCCAAATTTACAGATACAGAACAGATCCAGTGATCTGATACTGAAGAAAAGATGATTTGAAATTAGGAAATTTCATTAAGACTCTATTCTTGAGTGGTTAGGAAAATATTTTTTGTATCATCTGAACGATCGATTTTCACTTGCTCTCGTTCAACTCTTGTTAGGAATCACACGTCGAAAGGTAACACCTCATTAGTCTTCAGCTCGCACAAGTTTCGACTTCTGAGGGTTATCGTTCATAGGGGTGCGACAGCTGGTTAACGGAAAAACAGATTTCAAACAGATGTTACACAGATTTTTAAACAGATCAGGTGCTATAACCACCAATATTAGTTACGCTTCAATATCCTCTGCTACCCCAACTAACTCATGGAAACTTACTATTTAGAGCTGATTGTATCATCAGAAGAATCGCATCATTTTCTATTTGACAGTTTTTTCTGCAGAGATGATTGATAAACCAATTTTTATTCTTCTTGAAAATGTATTACACATCTCACCCGAATTAGGATATATTCGGTTGGCAAAGAGTTCATACAACTTACTAGTACACTTTTATATTGGAGAAAATATTTCTTAGACGTAACTTAGAGCGAAACCGTGAATATCCTATCAACCTTCAGGCATGGAATATTCGATCAAAAAAATGATATTTCATGAATATTGTTCGAACAGAACATATAAAAATGAAATCGACCTATGTTGAAAATATAATCATAATACTTGCAATAATAAGAAAATTGAAATGCCACCAATTCGATATATTTTAAACTGAATTACTTATACTGAATAAAACAAGAGAATTATAATATAATTTTTCCTTCCATATCATTTCGTACATCAAGTTAGTGATTGACTTTATGAACCATTTTCAATTTGTACTACCAACGTGTTCACAAACAAACATTTTTATTTGCTTGTTTATAAATTCATTATTATTGGGTGACGGAGAGAGATGACACTTTCGTCTGATGTTTTCCAATCATAGCTGGACAGCCGAAAATTGTGGAATAATTTATTTTCACCTGAGCAATAATGGAAATATTCAAAAACTGTCAATCAGTGCGGAAAAATATTTTCGGACCGAATTTTAGTTCAATATTTTTATTTATTTTATTCAAATTACCTTGGTGTATTATAATATTCATAAGTTATTTACCAATACTGGAAAGGGTGTGGAAAAACTACATTATGCAGAATATCTCAGAATTCAATTTGAAAACGTCACAGTTCTGATCGGAGCGAAATTCGATTGAAACGACAGCGACGTGAGAGTCAACGCAGTTACAGTAGTTTGGAAGCTGACACTTCGGAAATATATTCCGTCAGAGTAAGGATCTGCTCCCAATAACAGGCCAAGATTTTTACTTCCATGCTTATTTCGTATTCCCTCAATTGTAATAAATTTTCGTTTGCCGGTACGGGTAATACTGTGATGTAAATAGCCAAAATTCAACTTCCATTTAGTATTAACTTTCAATACATTTGGACGAAAATGAAGAGCAAATGTTCAGATCAATCAAAATCATTGGATGTCTTTCAATTCTTCGTGTGGAGTTTCATTAGATCTTGACTGAACTATGAAATGAGAAACAAGATATATAGTCTTTACGAAGTCAATTCGAAGGTATAAAAACTAAATAGTTACCGAACGTCGGCAGTTTCTTTGTATGACATGGGCGGTGTGGTATAATTACGAGGTCTAATCATTATTTCAATGTGGAAAGTTTTATATGGTATTGACTAGTTAATTAATCATCTTCCGAGATTCCG
>NW_019289759.1:197888-218597 GCF_000500325.1 Leptinotarsa decemlineata
ATCAGCTTTGTTTGAGCATAGATCAAGTCCAGGCTTGACAGTTTCAGGCCATTATCTGTTTAAAAAGGTTGTATCGATAGTACCTACTTACCAATATTCAATATCAATAACTTCATTTATTTTGTGGGTTGTTTTGGTTTCTAACGTTGGTTTCAACTAAGGGAGGTATAAGGACGAAAGACAAAGTGCCGTGTTCTGAGCCCGTGAGTAATATGTATAATAACCGTATCATACGGGTAGGCTGACCGTTAGATACCCCTTTGACAACTGTAGGCAATGTGAAGGATTGTATGTTTTTCCGGCTTACTTATCAGTGTAGTGTGAATGTGTAGAAGAGTTTATCACAAAGAACGAATATGGCTATGAGATTGTCTGCGCGACAATTGGTAGCTATTATTTTGGATGATGAAGGAGCAGAAACTCATAAAAAGACCCGACGCTATTGGATTCACGACTCTTCAAGAGAACGGGAAAGGGAAGGTGAATATTGGACATTTTTTAGACCTTTAGTTGAAGATGAGGAAATTTTTTTTCAGTATTTTCGAAAGTCTACATTTCAATGGAATGTATTGCTGAATAAAATTGAAAATGATTCACAACCCGTTTATACACCATTTCGCTGCCGGAGACCTACGGTTTAGCAACGTCACGTGCCATGCACGTTGCGATTCAGCACCGACAGAATACTCTCGACTTGGTCTAGTAGGCGTTGGTTCATATAAATTGTATGAAAGAATATTTTTCAGCATGTGCTGGTACGTTTACGGTCGTGGTTTGGTACGGTATGTGGGCAGATACCTTTAGTCAATATATAAAATGAAATGTTTTTTATAAATAATATCACCTCAATATCCCAGATATATAAGATTCAGTTGAATTAATATGTCTTTATATTCGAATAGGCAAGTTAGTTTTTCATCGACCTTTTTTGGGTATTTGTTACCTTCCACAATCTGAAAAATATAAAAATTATAATAGAGAACTTTAAACAAAAAATGACNAGAGTAGAGAGGACTGTATCCTCAGGGACCAGGAAATATTAATAGCAGATAGTTGGTTCACAGATGGATCATAGACAGCTTCCGGTTCTGGTGCAGGTGTTTTTAGTCGCAGACCCAGGACAGAGATATCTACCTACCCATGCGACTGCATTTCAAGCGGAAATTGACGCTATTGAATTTTGTGCGGAGAGATTGGATGAATCCAACCTCATACACAAGTCAATAGAAATATTCTCGGACAGTCAAGCGGCGTTGAAAGAAGCTCTTGGCTCCTACCGAGCAACATCTAAATTTGTAGCAAATTGCCAAAAACGACTTTTCTCGATGGAAAGATTGAACAGATTCTCTTTGGTCTGGATTCCTGGCCATACTGGCCTGGAAGGCAATGATGCTGCTGACTCCCTTGCAAAGAAGGGGGCTTTAAGCTTCACCGAACCAGAACCTGTTATTGGCATCGCTTCAGGCTTTGCCAAACAAATATTGACTACCTGTTTGGCAAGAAGATTTATGGACTTCTGGCAGAAACTTTCAGGATTGGCTCACTCCAAAGCGTTTATTCACCCTTCGAAGCTTGATACCAAACATTGTTGGACTACAGTAGGGATGAATTACGATGTCTAACAGGCCTTCTTACAGGTCATTTGAATCATCATATGCAGAGACTCGGACTGTTGGAAGACAGTGTGTGTCGCCTCTGTTTGGAAAATGATGGAACAACAGAGCATATACTTTGTGCCTGCTCCGCTAGGGACCGAATCAGGTTTCTACTCTCATCGTCTGATCTTAAAGAACACACACCATACAAACTAATCGACTTCGTTGAGAAGCTGGATTTATTTGGTCGTGTGTGAATAGGTAGGAATAAACCCTTCCGGGTTGCGGTGTAGGATCGAATAGACCCACTCACTTCGGACCTAACCTTACATAACCTAGCTTTCTTAATGTTTCGGAAAATAATACTTTTCTGTTTTCGAAACCTATATTCACGCCTAGCAGCTTAGTAAGGTTTCACGACCGAAGTCACATTTAGATAGAAAAAAAAAATACATGACTATTAGGCCGTGGTCTGAAATAACATACGTTGACGATACTTTGAGATCCTGTGCCATTGCAGTTGACACACACCACTGAAGATGTCTATCGCAGTGAAAATTGGCATTCGACCACAGTCTAATAGCCAGATTGTGTTCGTTTTGGAGTCTGGTGCAAGCAATTATTCTAATAAAAAATTCCAAAACCAATATGTACGATATTAAATTACAATATTTTCACAAAATATGAATGGTTAAACTTTCAATTCAAATAAAATTATTAGAAAGATCAAGTGAGGAAGACATTTGTTGTCCATTGAAGCAATAATACTGCATCTGAAACAATTTTATGTGATATAAATAACCCCCAAATGTCGCGAACTTTCTAGCGAAAAATGAACTGCAATCATTTTACCGAAAAAATATAATGAGTAAGTAAAAATAATTGCAACCTTTGTTTATCACTCGTGTCACATCAGGTCGTCAAGTCCCTCGAGTTTATTTTCTCGTGCGGTAATTTAAAATTTGCGATAACTTGGTATTATTTGGAATTGTATTGCCTTGAGGGCAATTACAACGTTTTCTACTGATTTTTGGAGTTTCAACCCTCAAGATATTAAAAATCAACGGGGATGAATCAATAGAGACTCTGCCGAAGTGTAATGAAGAGTAAAGTGAAAAGTGCACCTCGAAAAGATACTGTGTGTATAAACCACTGAATAGTCCTATTAGTTAGTAACTTATATACATCAATTTTCTCAGAAGGTCCAATATTGAAGGATAAAATGAAATATCTACACTTAGATTACTTTCGATGTTAATGTTTCGAAAAATATTTTTTTCCATTCTCATGAACCAAAATTTTTTCACCTGTGAAGAATGCCTCAATTGGAAATAGGTATAATTTCTTTGACAAACGTTAGAATGAAACTTTTGTCGGCAATGTGAAGAGCAGAGTACAGAAATTTCATTTTTCAATTAACTAATTTTACGCCGTAACTTTCTGAGGTGAACTTTTTATTCTGCCCTACATTATACTCCATTAGAGTAACTACTGATTTGATTTCATCAATTTTGTAGATTGTGGAAGAAGAGGGACCCAACAAACTGTAAGAAACGTTATTTTCTTCAGAAAAAAAAATCAAGAGAATATTGGCAATTATGTGCTTGGAATACGTATTTATTTGATGAGAATCAACATTTTCTTCATCGAAAAAGCTTTTCAAATCAACACATTATCCTCAACAGATAGATATATGCCTTCAACCAACATGTAGTGAAATGTTTTATTGAATCTCGAAGAAAGACGCTACCTTTTTTTTCACTACATCACTACATCGTCATTTAAATTGAAAGGGGTATATTTTCAAGACAAATTGATTTTTGGGAGAGAAAGATTTTGACTTTCTACTTCTACATCTTTATGCAAGTATATAAATCTTCCAAAAGGAATAAATCAATTTGAAAAAATTAACTCTATACAAAGATATGTAGATCATGCAAAGAAGTAACTTTCAAACACAAACTGGAAAATAACTTTTGAAACAGCTACTTTCATATAGACGAATTGAACGGAAGAAAAAATGTGTTTCATATTATGTATATAGTTTTTCAATTCATTATTTTATTTTCATCAGTTTGTATCTATTCATTTTATTGTAATCAATTCATTATAGTTAACAATTCATTGAATTTATATCTATTCATTGTATAGAATACTCTTACATGCATATTTTTTAGTTCAGTTATAGTTTAAAATTTGACAATATCACTCACAAGGAACATTTTTTCGAAAATGTTGCTTCTGTGATACCCACGTTTATTTACAGAATCTCTGTTATATTTTCATTTTTTCTCAACGTAGTGTGCGCTGGTCAGGCCCTATCCCCCGAAGCCCCGATACATTCGGGAGGGTGCGCCAGCATTATCAACCAATGACCACTCCACATACCGTGGGGTAAGTGATCATTGGGTCCGAGAATCATGTGCCCTGATCAAGCGCAGTGGGCCAAGAATGACAGTCTTCTGCATGTGTGCGGCTAAGATTTCTGCCTTAGTGCGGCAAGCTGGTATGATTTTCAAGCTGGTATGATTTTAGAAGAGAAAATCTCGATATTTCATCCGCTTTTCCTCCTCTTTTCGAAAGATATTTGTCTTGCCAGGAGCTGAAAACTCCACGACAAATATCGTCTTACTCTGGTGGTCGAGAAGGACTACATCAGGCTCATTAGCTTGTATGAGCCTGAAGGTGGGGCACTTCTCATTCCGCACAATGAATTCAATATCCTCCGGAGCGTAGGGCAACACCGGTGTTATCATTATTATCATTATTAGTGAAAACCTTACGAAAGTCTCCGTTCGGTAGATCGGTAGCAGTGTAAACAGTAAACAGTTAATTTGATTTTTGAATGAGTTGCGTCTGGAAGTAAATAGTGAAAAACTTTTTCATGACAGCTAAAAAACGTCGACCTTAGCAGATCACTAGGAACTGAAAAATCTTCAATGTTTTATTATGAAACTTTGGAGAGTGGAATGAATACAAAATTGTCGGTTCTCCTCGAGAAAAGAACAAGAGGAGTCGATGCTGTTGTTAAAACAAATGAATTACTGAAACAGAAATACCTCTATGAAAGAAATGCCAATGGCATCTTATGAAAAGATCCCAAAAGAGAATCAGCTTTGAGGTTTCAGAAGAAACCTCTAGAAGAGCAAATATTTCCCATGAAAAACTGTACTCAGATGCAACAAAATCCATGAATAGTAACAAATGTAGACTAATTTATTTAGACAGCAAAAACGTTCAGTATGAACATTTCAACTGGGATCCCCCAGCAAAAGTAAACAGCTATAAAGCTATCATTGGAATGAATAATAATCTAATCATTCATGCGTTTAGGTTGAAAGAGGAAATGTCAATCGAAGAACTACTTTTGATTCCTAAATACCGCCCCACACACACTATGACTGTGGAGAATGGAAGTGAAAAGATAGCTCCACGTCTTTCAGATTGTCATTTCCAATTGATTCTGTTAATGCTACAATGGCCGATGGGAGCCACACTGAGATGCTTCAAAATGAAAATCAACTGTTCTGTTGGGAGAACCAGTGGAAATGGAGAAACAGATGAAATAGAGAAGTCTGCGAATACAAGTTTATTTTTTTTCTCTTGAATATCCAGTGCCTTGTGAATAAAATGAACATGCTTGATCTACTACTACTTGAAGAAAACCCACTTTCCGTAACTTTAACGAAACACTGGCTCAGTGAAGACAGATTGAATAGGCCTTCAATGGTATGGAGGCATTTACAAATAATCAAATAACTCTGAATCGAAAACGTCACTTCAGCTCATATCATTGGTTAATCAGCCCACAAAAATTGCCACAAATGAAACCGGCGTCACCAGCTCTCCAGCCATCGACTATGTTGCAACCAATTTAGTAAATTATGATTTTAAAACTGTTGATGTAGCAATATCAGATTGATGCACAAAAAATCAGAAACAGATATACTTATTTGCCATCTACATTAAAACTCCCACACCGACGAATACCATACTCCAGAATTGTATGTAATTGTAAATGAAAATTTCTTTCGGGTTCTTGAGAAACATTTTTTATAAAAGCAGACATTGACCCAGACATTAACCCAGACATTCTTTATGAAAAATTCTACGATAACCCCTTATGATGTTTTGACATAACTCGCTCTGGAAAGCACGTATAAAAAATAACTTTCGTGTACCTCTATCTCAAAATCCAACTATAGAATTAAACAACTAACGTGAAGTCAATAGAGTTTGAAAACCTTTCTCAAGTCAAAATATTCCAAATTTATGCAGAGAAAAAAAGGAGCAGCTTTCGAAAAGTAAGCCTCAGACCAAACAATATCGACTTGAACGACAATATATTGATTGCAAATGAATTTGGACATTTTTTTCACAGCTTCAGTGATTGATCTAGTGCCGGCAAACAGTCAGACCGTTACGGCTGATGGATGTACTACTATCCCCGTAAACAACTGAATTAATGTTTTCTTACTGATTTTGATGAACACGAAGCGGAAAACATCATCCTAGACTACTATTAAAAATAATTCCATTCTATCGGAAAAATTTCTAACAAAACTTCCCATATTCGAAAAAGAAGATAGGAAACTGATAGAAAACTATATTGCTCTCCCAATTTTAAGTCCCTTCTCAAAAGTTATAAAAAAATCAGTATATATTTTATTGACGAGGTATCTCAACAAATATAACCTAATCATTTATTATGAAACTTTGGAGAGTGGAATGAATACATGAAAACATTGAAGAGTCATTGTGCAATCATCTGAAGACTTCTAAATTCTCAATTCAGTTATATGAGTCCACTTTACCAACGAATGAAGCATTGTTATTGTCATACTTGAGGTTTATTGAAGATGAGAAAATATATCAAGAATAACTATTTGCCAGAAATTTAGAGACATAAGGATACATAAGGAGAAACCATAAATGATAGACTGAAAAATTTTTGTGAGGAGAAAGAAATTCCACTGAAGAATATTATATCAGCTACTACGGATGGCGCTTCGGCTATGACAGGACGTCACAAAGACTCCATAGCGTACTTTAAAAATAAAATTCCAGATGTGCTCGCTGTACATTGAGTCATTCATAGGCAACATTTGGTTGCGAAAAATTTGAGTGAGCCCCTCTCTCAATCACTGCAATATATCATCAAAGCAGTCAATAAAATCCGAAACAGCTCTTTAAATGACAAATCATTCAATCAGCTTTGTGTTGCTGATGATGAAGATTTCAACCGATTGCTTTTTCACACAGAAGTGCGTTGGTTATCAAGAGGTAACTGTCTGACTCGATTTAAAAATCTATTTGACTCTGTAATAGAGTTCTTGGAAAACAAAGACAAAGAATTGCACGACAACCTCTTCACTTCAAAGAATGGTATTGCGTACTTGACAGACCTGTATGAATTATTCAATGATGTCAATCTCCAACTTCAAGGTGACGACTTGAATTTGATCAAAACAAAAAATGTCATTGCTGCTTTTGTAACCAAATTTTGTTTGAAATCTGTTTTTCCGTTAATCAGCTGTCGCCCCCATACGAACGACAACTCTCAAAAGTTGAGAACTTGTGCGAGCTAAGAACTAACGAGGTCTTACCTTTTAACGTGTGATTCCTAACACGGTTGCAGAATCATCCCAGCTTCAACCAGATAAAGAAGAACTCATAGAACTGATAACGAACGAGGAAATAAAAATAAAATTAAAAGATGGATAAAAAGAATTTCGGTTACAAAAGCCAATCCCGCAATTGTAATCTGGATTGTGATCCATCGTTTAACGATTTTTGATAGCATTCCCATCATCGTATTTGTTTCAACGTGGATTTAGTGCTGTGGCAACGTTGCTAACTAAAAAGAGAAATCGGTTGCACATTACCGAACGCGGTAACTTACGGCTGTTTTTGAGTAAATTCGAGCCTGATATTCACAAACTTGTTAAAAATCCTCAAATTCATCCTTTACATTAGATTAGTTTTGAACAAATTGAAATGCTTGTTTTAATAACATGAATAAAAGTTTTCCTAATATTACAAAATGGTGTTTTACATTAGCCTCATCGGAAAGTCTTATTTTCACATGACACTCATAATTTAATTATTAAAATAATGACTGCGATTGTGATTCTTAAGATGTAGTGAATTAAAAAAAAAATTGGGGGGCGCTAGAAAATAATTAATTCTAGAAGTGGGCGGTAGACAAAATAAGTTTGAGAACCTCTGCTCTACCCCAAAAACAACAAGTCTATTTGAGAATTTATCCACTAGTAAAATGTAACAGAAAATTAAAAATTAATTCAGGTAGGTATAAATAGAAGATTACACAGAATGATTTTTCAAATGTATCCTTCCTGTATGTATCCATGTGTCACAATTTTTTACCGAATCAAATTAGGAAATTTCCAATTACCTAATTGCCACATTTTAGTGTCATATTGAGGAATGAAATCTTTAATATTGCAGTACATAATTTGAAGGTATATTTTTAGTGTTTTCTCATAACACAAAATTGCAGATTTTTCAATTCACCTGACACTAAAATGTGCCATTCATAAAAGCAATTTCCATTCCAAATTTAGATTTCCTAATTAAGTTCATTCAAAAATTGAGAGGGAGGAGACAGATTAAAAAAATCACATCGATACTTCTGTGAAGTGGAAAATTAATACGAATATTCTTGATATAAACATATACAGATATTTCGTAAAATATCATTAATATTTCAGGAAGAATATTCATTTCCTGCACTCAGCGGCAATAACGATGAACAACTCTAAGCTGCTAATAAATAATCAATGCAGTATCAAGAAGAAAAAAATCTGGTAAAATCTATGGTACCGTTAACGTTAACGGTAAAATGGTGGGTTAAACAACGTTATCTGGTGTTCTGTTTGAAATCTGTTTTTCCGTTAATCAGCTGTCGCCCCCATACGAACGACAACTCTCAGAAGTTGAGAAACTTGTGCGAGCTAAGGACTAACCACATCTAACCTTTTAACGTGTGATTCCTAGAAAGCTATATTTGTTATTAGAACTATACTCAATATAAATGTATAGGAATATTTGAAAACATATATTCAAATTCTAGAGCCAATAGGAAAATGTGATGTGTTACAATCGGCGTTTTTTTGCTGTACTTCATCGTCGATTCAGGAACAATGAAAAAGTTTTTGAGAAGAGGCAAACTAAAAAACGTTTTGTAATATCTGAAGACACAGACATTGATGTTTTAGCCTACTTCTGAAACAACGTTAGATTTCTCCTTGTAAGTTAAGACCAGTATGTAAAACTGGTGACTGGGGTTTTGTTGGTGGTTTATGAATAAATGCAGACAAGATCCAAACTTCTATAGAAATATTATATAGTGCGATGAGGCTAATTGTGGGGTGTGTAATAAAAAAAAATTGATTATTGAATAGACATGATCCGCAAAGATGATTTAGTATTAATGTTTAGTGTGGTCTATTTAGAGGTAGAATTATTGGTCCATTTTTCTACCATGGTCCTTTGAACGGACCCCGTCACATTAATTTATCAACAAGAGTGTTGAAAGTGTTTTTTGATGATCTGGAGGCTCCGCAGATGATCTATTTTCAGCAGGATGGAGCACCAGCACATAATTTCAGTGGCGCAAAAATAATATTGTGAGAATGTTTTCAAAACAGATGGATTGCTACTAATGATCCTTTTAAGTGGCCTTCTCGTTCACCAGACATGATACCTCTAGATTTTATTTGTTTGGAATTTGTGGAAAATGAGGAGTACAGAATCGAACTCAATAATGTTGATGACCTGAAAAATTATATTGAAACTATAATTAATAGAATTGATGGCCGAACTGTGTTGAAGCAACACGTAGTGTCCAAAGAAGGGCCTATATATGTGTTCAACAAGGCAGTATTTTTGAATATTTACTCGATATTTCATAGCTTTTTATTCACAAAAAGAAGAAATTTTTTGTACTGAGGAAAGAAATCAATATTTCCACATATATCGCTCATTTTTGACTCTATGAAAAAAGGTGATATGAGCTTTGTTGTTGAGAATGTTATTAAGAATCGAAATGCATGATAACTAATAGGATGTTCCATTTAAAAAATTATCATTTTAAGATTTTTTTTGAGAACGTTATTGCCAGTTTTTTTTTGTTTCAGGTATCGAGAAGGCCATTGAAAATAATATCAGTTTGCCCATCTAACCGAATTCGAAGCATCAATAATAACGGAGCTGGACATGGTGCCGACTTGATTTGAAACACCCTGAGAAAAAATACTGAACATTGTGGAATACATTCGTGTACAAGACATAGAGATAAAATCTCTGAGGAGACACACTCATAATTATTTCATGAAATCACTTGAGGGTGCTGGCATAACTGTAAAACATATTTCCTGCTGATTCATTGCGCCTTTTTGTGACTTGTATGTATGTTTTCCACGCACTCGTGTAATGACTTATAGTTAATAAATGAATGAAATTGAATCTACATGGATTGAACTCGAAAAATTGAATAACTCATTGGTCGAAAGCGATAAGACCACTTTCTATTCAATCCTGTTTTCCTTTTACCATCAATATTTCCACAATGTTTCATTTTATTCAGGAATTCAATAGAGAGAGTAGCTTAACTGCGTGATAGATTGTCCCTTTGTATGAAAAGCACATAATGTCGTATAAGATTGAGGTCGAGCTATATTTTCAGTGATAGCTTTGGGTTCGAAGATAGTTTCCTGAAGGATATCGCTGTTGCAACAAACTCCTTGATAATGAATAATGTCGAACATGATATGTACTAAAGAAGCTTAGGATTTATAGATGAAATCGCTAAGTATTCTCTGGTGTATTTTCGACTTCATCCTTAAATGTAATTGAGATGATGAAGTGGAACAAGAAATAGATCTGATACCGGAATAGGATATTTTACATCTAGCACATCGATTGTTCAGACAGCTCCAAACTTAAATTGTTCACTTCATTGAATTATTTCGGAGTTTCTTACCCACTAAGGAATCACCATCAGTTCCGAATTGTAGATGAATGTAGAATAAGTCTATGCACTCTTATTGTTATACTTGTGACTGTATGCAGCTTCGCACACATACACCTACATTTTTTTCTGTATGTATGTTACGTCAGCTTGTTCATGAAACGGATAAAGATTATTATAGTCTATAAGAAGACAATCTGAATAGCCTAATGAAAGACGAATGTACTGAGTTTGATAAATTTACTTGCTGATACCTGATTCACCTGATTGGAGAAACGAACATCACTTGCAATCTTAATAGTCTGGAACATCGAAGAAAAGTTGGAGATTTGTCTCTCTTTCATAGATACTTTCACGGAAAGTGTTCAAGTGACTTGTTAAATTTGGTGACTCCAAGAGCGGTATATATCAGAAATACGCGACGAACTGAGGCTGCTCATCGTTTCAAGGTTCAACTCAGTACACCTGTATAAACTTCACAGCTCAAGAACTCTTTCATTGGGTGAACTGCGTTTATGTGGAATAAACTTCCTGAGAACGTTTTTCTAAACGAATCTCCAGAGATTCAAATCCAACGTGAATCGCTTGTGTTTTATCCTCGAAAAAAATTTGAAACCTTTCACATAAAAATAATGAGTATACCTCGTAATTTATACCACGCCGCCTATGCCATATAAAAAAAACTGCGGACTTTCGGTAACAATTTAGTTTTTATGTCATTCGAATTGACTTTGTAAGGTACTAGAAAATAGTGCTTTTGAAGATGGGACGGCTAGAACCATAGCACTATAGAAAATAACAAAACAGTTTAGAATATAACGTAAAAACACTTCATTGTGATATTTTTACTAAACAGTTTTACAAAAACGCAACACGTGTTTCGCCTTACAATAGCTTCCTTGTATGCGTTTTTGTAAAACTATTTAATGAAAATCTCACAATAAAGTGTTTTTTGAATACATTACTTATCGATTTTCATCAAGTATTGGCCAATTCCATCATATATAGTTCACAATATTCCACAGTGTTCGACACATTCCACAACAATTCAGAGTATTCAGGAACATTCTTGTATGTGGTGGAATGTTCGGAAATGTTCGGAAACATTCCACATTGTCCAGTCATCAGATTTTGATTCAAGAATCAATAAAAAATCTCTTTTTCTGATTTATAGCTTTCATGTTTGTCTTTAGAACGAATATTTCAAAATGTGGCCTCCTGTATACTATTGTTGACCTGTTTTTATTTTCCTGAAAATCATCGTACCAAAAGTTATTCAGGGTGGCTCGTTTTAAATGGAATGTGCTCTATATACACCCCAAACTCTTTTTCTTAATTTTTGTACATGATTATTTGTTTTTAGTTTTATCATGATAAATTGATGAATAAATATAACCTCTACTTTCTGACAGCCATTTTAGTAATATAATCGTTGTTATTCCCGTAATGCATCTATGGGTGTCACTTCTCACTCAGTAAACAGCACAGAGTAGAGGGATGAGAGCAAAGCCGGTCTCTTGTCTCTCTCTCTCACACAATTATCCTTCTCTCACTATCTACACAGTTTTTGGCTTTTATTATTGTTTAACCATCGAGCGTAGATACAGTTTGTGATGCCACCGAAGCTTTGAATTATTCAAATAGTTTTGAACTCTGGATTTGCCTGGCATGCCACCGCATAATTTACAAGTGAAGGTTGGATCGCTCCGTGATTTGAATCCACTACGGCTGTGCAACGGCACGTGATTATTCATTAAGAAAATTAATGAGTAACATTGTCAAAACCAGCATTTTAATGTCAAGTTCCGGGGTGAAAATATATCAATACCACGAATTCCTATTATACCTATAGATGTGCCAATTCATTTTAAACGTGTGCAATTTCCAATTAGATAGGCATTTGCTAAAATAATTTCAAAAACTACACGTCACGATTTGATCTTCACAAACTTTATTTTGAAAAATATATCACAACATGTTTTGCTAGCACAGTAGCTTTTTAAAGCGATTTATGTAGTTTTTGTGTAGTTTTTGAAATTACTATGGATCTTCATCAAGTAACGGCCAAATCAATCAGAAAAAAAAGACTAATAATAAGTTCCACAGCCAAATAATGTTCATTTGTGGCTTGGATTTGAGCACACCATGTTTCTCACACGGACAATTAATTATACATGGTTTGTGTTAGCTGAACACGGACTAACGAAAATAATTACACACACTATAGCATTGAGGGATTAGTGTTATTTGTGTTCTGGTAGAAATAATTTATGTGGCAAAACAACATATGCCGGGTCCGCTAGTATATGTATACTATATACATCTGCAGCTTGTCAAATGTAGGAGGAGCTTTCTGAATTCCGTTTCTGTCCCGCCCACCAGATGTGCGTTCAGATGCATCAGTAATTACTGTGGTTGATTGTAAGACCGAGACAATAGGCTTATGATGAAAGAAATAGGATACATATTTTTTTGAATGAAAATTAGAAAGATCTAGAGAAAACTGCATCGATTTTTGTTTCATGTCTTGTGGTAAGTTATTATTCATTTGTAGTTCTCTCTATCTTCGAAAGCCAAATGAACTTCGAAATCTCCTGCTAAAATTAGTGGCAACGTATGATGATTTTCAGCTAATTCTTCAGAGCCCACTCTGCTCGCACTTGGCTCTCTCTTGCCCCTACAGTGATATACGAAACGTAACTCTCTCTTTTTCTATCTGTACTAACTTATACCTCCCTCTCAACTTCCGTTCTCCTCGCCTGATCACACTTTTCGTAACGCTCTCGTCAAGCATTTACCAGCTTACTCCCCAAGTCAAGCGCTCAAATCACTTCAACAATTTATTGAAAAATTCATTGTATACCACAACAGATTCATTTTCTGAAATGATACACTAGTTTCCATACTATCTCATAGTCAACTTGCAAAAAACATTGCAATTTTCCTCTCAATTAGTGGACATTTTTTCCAAGTTGAAGGTTTTCATGATAAATTTGATGAATTTACGAAATTGAAGTCTGTAATTTCTTTTTTTTAAGAGTTAACATCAAAAAGCTTCAGAAAAATACTTATTGAAATCAAATTATCTGAAAAAACAGTTCGTTCAGGCAAGTCTCAAATTATCTACACTCTAGGTTTATGGACTGACAGTTATCAGGAAACAACTACTCCCCTGGCTGATACTACGAAGAGCGTTGGGTTATATTCGATAGGTGTCGGTGCAGGATTCTCACTGAAGTTATTCCTAGATATGCTGTTGGCGATACAATTGTCGCAATCGATTTTCAATTATTAGAAAACAATTGTAGACCGGTTTCGAGCTGTTTGACCACTCGTCAGTGCAATGGTGTCCATCATTAACATTAGGTCGATGATTTTCGATAATTGAAAATCGAATTCTTCGAACTAATCTGAAGAGAACGACAAACAACATCTTTGTTATCGCCCCATCTGTCTGAACGAGGTAACCAACTGCATATCCGAAATTTGCCCAATTTCTCGTATGAGGAAAAAACCTTCACAAATCGAGTGGGCATACTCGTGAAAACAACTACTTGTTTTCTGATAGGTATCAGTCCATAAACCTACAGTGTGGATAATTTGAGACCTGCCTGAACGAATTGCTCTTTTAGATAATTTGATTAACGACCATCTCCAAGTATGCCAACTCAATTTGTGGCCTTATTTGAAATATATGTCAAAAAATCAAAACCATAAATGGTACTGAAGACTCAATAAGGCAAGTGTCTTATGGCGAAACATCCGAGTATCTAGCAGTGAGGATGACAGTGTTCCATGTAGGTGAAATTTTACTTCTTGCATTGTGTAGGAATCCTGTGAATGATATCTGTTTCGATTCCATCACGGATGTTTGGAATACAAACAGAGAAGAAAAAAAATGTTTTTCGTATAAGTCAGCGTTCATATAAAAGTATTTATTCCGAAAGTTTTTTCCTATAGTGTGATTCAATATTTATATGAAAATAGCTTGTTTCTGGTGGACTTCTTCTTCCAGTTTGTATCTGAAAGTTACTTCTTCGTATGATCTACATATCGTTGTATAGAGTTGATTCCTTCCTTTGGAAGATTCCCACAATTTTATGTATCACGATGGAGGAGTAGAAAGCCAAAACCTTTCTTTCCCAAAGAAGCATTGAAATATATACTCTTCGATATTCAAATTGGTTTGCTGATGAAATCTACAGTCATATGAGCGTTTTAATTTTTCATTCTTATTGTGTGAAAAATGATAATGCATTGATTATGAAATAATTTATCCTTGTGGAATCTGATTAGCGCAATTTTGCTCAATTCGTGAATTATTTTTTGTGAAATCACGAATCGAATGACACCTGAATATAATTCTCGATGACTGAATTGAAATCATACGAAATGGTAATTGTGAACAAGATTAGAATTCCAGAAAGTAGCCGAACAGTATTTATTGAATATTCACTGTCCCTACGCAATTTCATCTACCTAATAATATTCGGTAAGTATTTCATTTTCCCACATACCTAATATTCGCAAGTTCGAAAAAATGTACAATTTCATATTAACCGTCGATAAATCGTGAGTTCGGTAGCAAAATAGTTCATTCCTGAGTAGCTGAAACATTGTAATTTGGGCGGGCAATCTTAGATCAAGATCGAGTTCAAAACTTGAATAAAAATATTTTCACTGAGGATACACATAAAAAACACACTTTTGTCTATTTTCCACGATAGTTCTATAATTGTTGACTAGTTTCGGTCATTACACCATTTCCAATACTAACTAGATTACCGCCCCTTGCCCCCTCCCAGGTTGAGTGCCACGGGTTAAAATCTTCCCAACACGGGTACTGTTTGCAGAACATCACATCTCGTCCATCCACCCCCGGGAGCGTTCCCCAACTTACTGATGGGCACTTCAGCAATATTGACGTCTGACCTCTTTCAGTCGAAAGTCAGCCTTTAGGTGCTTCTACTTTCTAATCTAATGTTTTCTTCCATCGTGACTTTCTTAATTGAATTGTTGCATGGGGTCCCCAAAAACTAACCGTGGACGAGTGTCTTTTTAGTCGCGAGCAAGTGTTGTTTCCCAGTGAATCTGAAAATGAAGTGAATTGGAAATCTGATTAAGAAGTTTTTATACTTACCGGAACCGCTTGATAGCGACTCTCGGGGTAGTCTCTAGTTCTGCTTCGTTCGCCTCTTGTGTTTGTCCCTCGCTCGGAATCTGGGGTCATCCCTGTTTAGTGCATTGTGTAGATCGCTTAGCGCTGGATTGTCGTGCGCTCGAATTCTGTCAAAAGTGTCTTCTGTGTGTTGTCTCATATATGCGTCTACGTAGTGTATGTTTAAAAAATCTCTGTTTTTCCGGTAACTAGCTGTCGCACCTCTACGAACCACAACCCTCAGAAGTCGAAACCTGTGCGGGCTAAGGATGAACGATGTCTTACCTTTTCACGCGTGATTCCTAACACGGGTTGGATGATAGCAAGTGGAAATTGATCGTTCATCCTGGAGCTTGAACCGTCCGACCGACTACCGACCAGTCTAGATCCAGGAATATGTACCTATTCGGTAAACATCTTGGAGGGTTTACAGCACGCGTTCATAAACGACTAGATCTGTCTTCTGTATGTCGCTGCGCACGGCCCCAGGCAGTGCAGGCATACAGGATCATTGGTAATATTGTGGTCTTCATCATCAGCAGCTTCACTTTCAATATCATGTTGCTTCTTCGTTCTATTATTGGTAACAGGTTTTGTTGAGCAGATCTCGCCATTCCTATTCTCTGCCGTACGTGAGAGCTGAACGTTAATCTTTTGTCTAGGTTGACTCTCAGGTATCCAGCTTCGTTGGTCCATGTAATCTCTTGTCCGTTGGAGGTGACGTTTTCTTCCGGGTGTGCTCGCCTTCGGGTGAACAGTATCGCCTGACTTTTGTCGGGGTTATATTTCATAGGTTGGCCCATTCATCTAATCTATCTGCCTGGTGCTGCAAGTATCTAGTGACGTGCGCTTGGCTTGTTGATTTCGCCAGCAGAGCTGTGTCGTCCACGTAGAGCACTAACTTGTTAAAGTTGTTCTTCGGCTTGGGCATGTTTGCTGTGTATACCGAGAAGAAGTGTGGTGAAAGGACTGCACCTTGTGGGCTCCCTGCTTCCAGTAATCTTGTCCAACTATGCAGTGGCATCGCCTGTCAGCTACAAAAGACTCGATTAGTTTTACCATTTGTTTCGTGCAGCCAAAATTGCTCGCTATGCTATCTATCTGCTATGCAGATTTGCTATCCGACGTTTCGTCTTCCGGCCACCATCATCAACTTTATATTTTCTTATAGGCGCTACATTGGATTCTTTCTGTTTTGAATAGAACCAGATTTAACTTTTCAATGATATATTATAAGTTATCATTCTTTTTCGAAAAATTGAAGATATTGAAAAAAATCAATTCTTATCATAAAATAGGCTTTGACTTTGATGTTTCTAAATTTGACTTTCAATTTTTCTGGCGAAAAATGGCTTTTACGAATGAAGAAAAAAGAGATATGTTAGGACATCGAAAATGTATTCAAACTTGTATCCCGAAAGACGACAACCACATCGAACTATGTTCAAGTTATTGGATCAAAATTTCACCGAGTTTGGTTCGTTTGAAAAGCCAGTGAGAAAATACGGAGACAGAATCAACAATCAAAATTTAATAAATGAGGTGTGTAGGAGGTAAATTAGACATTATGTCCTTTTCAAAGAAAATATAACTTTGAACAAATAACAATAATTAACTGAAATGTAAAGACAAAAGTAAATCACAGCAAATGCTCACAATGCTGGCCTTGTTCATGATAACACAACTGTGCCCTTCTTCGAATATTATGCACTGCACAATTAATTTCCTTCCTCCTCAATCTTCCGAACTCTCTAACAATGCTGTGTCGAAGGTCCTCAACATTTTGATATTCCCTCTGTCCATAAACTTTATTTTTCACTGTACCCCGCTATGCTAAACTCTGTCGAACGCCTTTGAGACGTCTAAGGAAATCGCTCCGGTGTGGTATCCTTGGCCCAGGTTGAAACCTTTTGTCGCATAGTCTACTACCATCAGGACTTGTAACTCTGTAGAGTGTTCTGATCTGAACCCGAACTGTTCATCTAGTAGGATTCCTAGTTCGCTGGTTTGGTCCTCTAATCTTTTCAGGATAACACGTTCTGCCACTTTGATCAATGAAGATGTTAAGCTAAATTTCCGTTGGATGTGTAGAATGTTTGTAGATTGAATTTTGAAAAATAATTTTTAATATTCACGGAGATTCTAGCTGCATAATTGATACTAACATATTTGTATTCTGGTCTTGTGGAAATTGGTAATGAAAGAACTATATTCAATTTCCATAAGTCCAGAACACAAATATGTTAGTATTCATACACTTGAAAAAGCTACTGTGCTAGCGAAACATGTTGTGATTATATATTTTTTCAAATAATTTTTGTGAAGATCAAATCGTGAGGTGAAGTTTTTGAAATTACTATGGATCTTCATCAACTAACGGTCGAATCGATCAGAAAAAAAATGTTAGTATCAATTATGCAGGTAGAATCTCCGAGAATAATGAAAATTATCTTTCAGAATTCAATCCACCAACATCCTACACATCCAACGGATATTTAGGAAAGATTATTCAATGCCAAACCTAAATTAGACAAAGGAAAGAGATCTGGTATATATCGACTAGAATGTGATGAACACCCAGCCATATATACAGGTCAAACTGGTCGAAATTTTGATATAAGGTACCAGGAATATGTCATTTCGAATAGAAAATCATTAATGTACGAAAATCTTCGAAATTCGAAACATAAAATAAATATAGATAATTTGAAAGTCCTCCACACATGCGAAAAAGGGAAAATCATGAATCTGTTGGAATCTATGGAAATAAACAAGTCAAAGAAAAATCTCGATTGTATTATTCTCAACGAACAACCTGATCTGAACTATAGTCCTCTCCTGAACCTATAACCCAGTTCCCAAATCCTACATTACATCAAAAGTTTTGTTTTGTTATGTTCATCGATATTCCAGGTATAGACAATATAGGTACCAAATTATCTATGACGGGATAGGCAATGTAGGTATAAATTACTCAGATTTAAATGTAATCTAGTTAGTTTTGAAAATGGTGTAATGACCGAAACTAGTCAAGAAATATAGAACTATCGTGGAAAATAGACAAAAGTGTGTTTTTATAGTGTATCCCCAGTGAACAAGAATTTCCACAAAATGAACAAGTCGTAAATCAAAGAAGTGGAATATTTTCATTTGTTTGATTCGATCTGAGTATCTTATATGAATAATCATTATTTTCAGCAATTGTCACACAACTTCAGCAGTAACCGTTTGTACTATTTTCTTCCTTCAGGCAATGATTTTGAAAATTAAACAGATGTTATAGCGCATTATATGCATAAACTAACTTACTGAAAACTGAAATTACTAGGGTTTCCTTTTACGGAGGATCAGTTATGAAGCTGAACTAATTATAAGTATACAGTGTGTAAAAGCCAAATGAAATGAATTCATTATTTCGGTTGAGGTACATATTTCAACAAAATCCCGAAACACGTCAAATTTAAATTATAATTTGACATACGTCAACGGAAAAATGCTACCCCTACCTTCAACCCCCCTCGAATGACAAGTACAACCCCCAATTCTTTGAATAGGAAGTATATAGACTTGTGATATATCGTTTGAGAGGTCTCTTCGTTCTCTATTGAAAAATGTTATCGTTTTCAAGTTCATTGCAACAATTAATATAAAATAAATTGAAATCATGTGGTTGCCGAAATTCGATAAAATACACTCAAAACGTATTTCATGTTGAGGTATTGATGATAAGAAAGTATGCAAAAACCATAACAATGTTCTTTTAAAATGGTATCCTTTAAAAAACTGTGAATAATTTCCGTTGCAACCTCAGTTTAAAACGCTATGTCAACTTCTTTTGTTTGTTACAAAATTAGTTGTCATTATTTCAATTTAAGTTAAATTAACGAATGGTTAGATTAGCGGAAATGCGTAAAATAACAGTTTTACAAAAGATTTGTTACGGAGATGAGAGCCGAACACAACAGGAAGTAGCTCGCTTATTTGATGAGAAATTTCTTAATTTACCGCCCATGTTTCAAGGAACAATAAGCAAAATAGAGACGCATTTTCGCCAGCTTGGTCATCTGGGGCAGATAAATAAAAGCAGTTGCCAATGCAATGAGTGATGAACTCAAATTAGATGTGATGCTTGAGTTTGAGAAAAACCCACATTCATCGAGTACACAGGCATCCACTCATTCAATGTTAGCCATACATCGATAGTAAACATACCAAAAGAAAATAAAATGCATCCCTCTAAAATGATACGTACTCAGGAGCCCGTGGAAGACGATTTTGATTGAAGAACTTCTTTTTGTAAGCAAATGATGGACATGTTGGATAACAATATCATCCAGTTAGAAGACGTTATGTTTTCTGATGAGTGTACTTTGTCTCTTAACGGTCATGCTAATCGGCAAAATTGCCGCTACTGGTCAACGGAAAATCCTCACTGGAAGAGAAAAGAACGCACGCCAAACCCTCAAAATTTAATGTTTGGGCAGGGATTGTAGGAAACCATATCACTGGTCACTTTCGGCAATACCTCGATACATTTCCCAATCGGTGGATAGGTAGGCGAAGATCGATTGAATGGCCAGCACGATCACCTGATCTCTCATCATCAGGTTGTTTTATGGGGATATGTAAAGAGTAATGTGTACAAAACTAAACCTTCAGATTTGAATGACTTAAAAAAAACGAATTACGCTTGCCATTCGGTTGGTCACGCCTGATATGTATGTTATCTCTTGTTTTTCACAATTCACTTTTTAAAAATTGGTTTATTTCTTTATAAACACTTTATTACAATATTTGAATATAATGTGAAAAACTTGGAACATTAACTGAATAAGTAATTGATATGAACTATACTTGAGAATTAATAAATCGTTAATGAACATCTTTCTGACCTCGCAGGGTCTATTTATATGTTTGGTATGAAAAACAATATTTGAACAGTGTCAGCAATTGCTTTGTCTGGA
>NW_019289760.1:0-11191 GCF_000500325.1 Leptinotarsa decemlineata
ATTCATCGATAATTTCAAAATCGACTCATGGTAAGTTGTCGGAGTCAGCTTTAACAAAACTAGGCCCAACATTTGAAATTATTTTTAAAAAATACGAAGTTATGTGTGGAAACCATTGAGATTAGAAAGAGCACATTGTCGCATACGCTACAGAGACCGCTGTCTGACTGGATGACAATATGGCTAATATACCAGGAACGTTGAATTTCTAATTTTTGGTGGGTTGCATGAATGCAAAATTGATTTATTTAATCATATTTAGGTATACCTTGAACTATATCAGTTATCAAGGCAAATCGAATTTAGTTTGTGTGTTTTTTAAAAGTGTTTTAGAGATATATTTGAATATTAATATGGTGCATTCTTGTGCTGATTTTAATTGTGAGGAAAGGCACAAAAAAAACAGAAAGCGCATTGATTTATAGGTGAGTTATTTCATATAATGAGTTTAGGTTTAGTATTGAAAACAAAGGACTAAAATCCTTTTACTCTTCCAAGACTTTATAGAAATCAATTAGAAAGTGACTATAGATAGAAGGGGGGCGAAAATATTGAATGTGATGACACAGTTTTTCATTTCAACTTCAAGTATTCTCCACAGAAAGTATTATCTGGAGTTGATACTGTTGCTGAAAGTAGGTAACAAAATTAATTGATATTTTTGCAAAAAAAATAAATGCTTTTCTTTATACTTCATTTAATTTTGTCATATGATCAATGGTATAACCTCATAAGCTTCTGTTGGATCAGTTCGAGTACAATCAATTCTGTCCATACTTGACCTCATTCAACCTTCCTCTCGAATTTTGGAAGATTCAACAGATTACCCAAGCGAGCCTATAACGCTTGAATTTAGTAGCAATATTAGAATTTTATTATAAGGAAGAAAAATTTTACGTTAAAATTAATGAAATCTCGACTTTTACCACCATACCGCCAATACACGAAGTACTTTGGAAAGATTTTCAAGGAATACACTACAGATCCTTTTAGGAAATCCAAAAAACAAAGTCGAAAATTTGGAAAAGTCTGGAATTTACGAAATTCAATGTAAGGACAGCGATGCAAAATATTATGGACAGACGAAAAGATCTATTAAAATAATAATATAAGGAACACTTAGCACACCTAAAATATGGATGACCTGAAAAATCAGCAGTAGCCCATCATATTTTGCAACAAAACCATTCCATACACTTCAGTTCATCAAGATTAGTTTGACAAGTTAACAAAAACACGCATCTAGATGCCTATGATAGTGTAGAAATAAGTAAACATAATGCTATTATGAATAACGATGGTGGATCAATACCTAATAGTATACTATATAGCTTGTTGAAATAATATTTTAATTATTAGATTACATTTAATTATTAGGACACATTGTAAAATTAATTCAAGACATTCAAGACGCAGGTACCCAGAAGAGGTATCCATAGTATAAATGAGGTTAACAATGTAAGTATATGTAGTATATGTAGTATGTAGTATGATCTTCCCTGAAGATGATCATTTGGTGATCGAAACACGTGTTGATGTGATAACTCCAGTAATGTTCTTCACTACACGAAATTTTCTAAAGGGTACATGACAAGTTTTAGAGAAGTTGCTGAGGATGTCGGCATATCGATGGGCATTTTTTTTTAGAAATTTTGGACATGAAGCGTGTTGCAGCGAAATTAGTTGCAAAATTGCTGAATTTTGACAAAAAAAAGTCGCATGAGCATCGCTCAGGAATTATTGAATGACGTCAACGGCCATTCAGATTTACTTAAAAACGGTCATAACTGGTGACGAATCATGGGTAAATGGTTATTACATCGAAACCAAAGGCCAGTCGTTCCAATGGAAGAGCCCAGGAGAGCCAAGATCAAAGCCAAGAGCCAAGTTCGATCAAATGTCAAAGTTTTGATTACTATTTTTTTCGATTACTGTGGCGTAGTGCATGCATCAGCAGTTCTTACCACATGATCGTGCGGTCAATAAAGCTTGTCGCCCACTTGTCCGGCACAACACAGCACGGCCCGTCCCGCTAAAATACTTATAGGATTAGAACAATGAAAATGATTGGACAACCGCCCACTAGCCCGGCACGGCACAGCCAAGAGCGTCGTCCGCCGGCCGGAAAGGATTCCAGCTCTCCGATCCTGTCCGGCACATAACGGTACGTGCTGTGACGGACTGGCCAAGTGAGCGCATCGCGCTTGCTATCATCAACTTGTCCAAACGTGCCTGGAAAGTTTCTGTCTCTCTGTTTTGCTATTCCATCAGCTGACAGCACAGTGTCAGACGGTACGTATGAAGGTAAAATTGAGTTGGTTGTTAAGGCAGGCTCTAGAATATCCAGAAGTTCTGAAAATTTGCCTGGAGTCATTCGGGATCATGGAAAAATTTCCCCTAGTCTTCTTTCAGGTCTTTGAAAAGGTGATAAAACTCTCCCAGATTTGCCCTCTGTTGATTAATGAGATGGATCACATCCTTCATTTTTGTGACTATTTTCTTCTACATTCAATAATTCGGCCACTATAATGACGACTTCGTCATCAGAACTGCTAGTGATGCACATGTTTCTGTCACCGCTCGATGTCAATTGAAATTCCCTTGGTTGTAGCTGGACAAGTGAGCGATGCTACTACCCGTCGCCATCATGCGACGGACAGCGCCGTGCTATGCTGTGCCGGACAAGTGGGCGACAAGCTTAAGGAGTATTATTGCCGTACAAGTGGGCGACAAGCTCAAGGGGTATAATTTTGAAGTTTGCGCCGCTTGCGAGAACAACACGAAGAAAACGTCCGATATTGTGGAAAAACAGTTCATGGCTTTTGCATCACGCATGCACCTGTTCATTCGACATTGCTTATTCATAATTTTTTGGACAAAAACAACACCGTAATCATGTCTCAGCCACCGTATTGACTAGATTTGCCCACCTGCGACTTTTTTTTGTTCCCAAGATTAAAGGGGCCCATGGAAGGACGGCGTTTTGTGACGATCAAGGAGATAAAAACTGAATCGCTGAGAGAGAGCTCATACCAAAAAGTGCATATCAACTGCTTCGAGGATTGGAAAAAACCGCTGGCACTAGTGTATTATATCTGAAGGGTGAATGAATATTTTTGAGAAAAATTTAAATTCACGGTCATCATATATCGAACAAAGCAAAAGATACGGATAAACTGACAAAACATAAATGAGAAACATTTTTAAGAACATACAAAAAGAACGAAAACATTAAATAAATTTCGATGAAACGAGAAATTCACCGAGAAAAATCTAAGTGAAATATCAGCTTAGAAATGATCAAAATGAAGAAAAAAACCAACATTTCAGATATTGACACTTCAAGTATCATATATGAGTGTACTTTTAGTCTAATAGAAAATACTGGAATAATTATTATTGGAGTTCCTACTTTTGCAATAAATAATGATATAAAATAATTGATCAATAAAATGATAATTCCCTCATAAAAAAGAAGCAAAGGTTCCCGCACACATCTGTATTAATGGTTTGTTCGAGAAAAATTTCAAGACTTCAAAAATTTCATGTACCATTTTACCAATGATTTTAATCTGCTGTGTGAGTTATATTCGTGATGCTTCTCTGGACTGAAACAACGAAACTGAATGTTTTCAACTCCCGGTCCGCACAGTTATTACCAGAGATCATCCATCAACCGAGCCATAACCAGGAAGAAAGATAGCTCGGGATGGATACGGCACGCCATCAACTCCATCGAGACAGCACGAGCAACGTTTCAATAACACGCCACTTTCAACAATCGCGGAGAAGCCACGATTGAAACGGCTGAAGAAATATACAGGATGTCCCAAGCTATTGAAAAAACTTTTCTCACACCAGAACAAAAATACTTTCTAAAGTTCATTCCTAGTACCTACAGCTTGGCAAACTTAGCTGTGCCTCAGAGATGCCCGAACGATAAAGAGAGATGGTTGGGAACTGTCCACTACCAACTTTTATTAGGAAGTACAATTGTGAAAAGGATTTTAGCTTGAATAAATGTCGGTTGTGCAATTGGAAATAATTGATATATGATTGCAAATAATATATAGTGTTGTAAATCATGCCGGCCGCCACTCGTAGCCATAAACCAATCGTGATGTAGCTAAGAGCGCGCGAATGTATGATGTTCACTGCCGCTCTAGATGTAGCGAGAATAATGCTACCGATTTCGATGGCATTTCGGCGAAATTTTCTAGCGCATTCGATTAAGATATATAAACGCTAGCCACTAACTAGCAGGGCCCCACCATAAACATACCTTGTAAACACCAACACTAACCCCAAAAATTTGAATAAATACATTAGTCAGTCAGCATATCGACACAGTCGAGTGGAAGTTACAGTGCGGTACGCGAAGCGGTCTAGTAAGGCGATTGACATTCGAATAATAGTTGAAGCTTCAGTTAAAGTGTTTATTGTATTTAAAGTGAAATGAAGTTAAGTTTTATTATTGTTCAGTGTAGTCGATTATTGGTCAACCCACGGGAAAAAACGTAATAATATGTACATTCTCAATGGAGATGAATGAATTGGGAGAAAATGGATAAACTAACAAACGATAATTGATATTTAATTGAATGCATAGTTCTAGAAATGATTATAAAACGTACCACGTAGAAAATCGACGAAACATTGCTTGCAATATTGATAATAACATATCACTAAATACATAAATACAATTCATATAATATTTTCGAAGATTGGTTGCCTACAGATTATTACATGATTTTTTGCCTACTGTTCATACATGGTTTTCGCCAGGAAGTGTTTCGATTTCGGATAGATTACCATCTTCATCCTCTGAAACGTCATTTCCATATTCCTGTTCCGTTGCAGTGTCACTATTCTCATCATGTGAATCGATAATCAAACCTATAATAAAAAAAATCGTCGCAAAATTGCATAACATCGTTGAAATTGATAGAAACATGTTTATTTGCCACGTACTCTTTTAGTCCAGCCAAAAAACAACACACGTTGTGATTTGCTGCTAGAGAGAGCTGATCTATTTCATACCGCTTGAATTTTGGCTTATAGTTGTTCATCAGGGTATATAATTCAGTTTTCAGCATTACTTTTCCAATTGGAATATTTCCCTCTGATTACCATGATTAAATATGTATTTAAGGTACTTAATTATGGATAAGGATTGATGCTGTATTGCTCAAACTTTTATGAAACGGATTATGGTCATATAAGTGTATTGTTAGAGTACGGGTGTAGAAAAAACATGTTTATGCAATTTACTTTCAAACTCCATCACTGACTGAATACGGTTCTGAATTTGGATGTTTACGGCTCAAATAATCTAACAGACTGATAACAGATTTCTATACATCTACTGCACATCTTGAGGAAGGGGCTTCTCACCGGCCATAACTGATAGGTCTTGGTGGACGAGGCAGAGCTGCGACGCTTAATTCGTTCAATTTTTGGACGGTGATATGATACTCGCTATTTTTTCTTCGCTGGTTCACTATATTTTCAAACGTTCTCGACAGATGAGTCTCGAAACGTGAAATATGTCAATGTTGTTGATGACGTCTGATCATTCGATGTAGTACAAGGTATTTTCTATTGCAATTCCGCCACTATCTATATCTTTCTTCAAGATGGGCAGCCAAGTGCGATCAATTCCTAAAGAACTGTTCTCAATATACTCTTCTCCAGACATAAAAATATATGCTGATTCTTTAAGCTTACGTCTCTTAGAGTGGAGTTTATTGAGAATCATTCTCATCTTGTTCAATTCAACTCGATGTTCACCATCTGATTTCCAAACGTGTTCTGACAATTTTGATTCTGTTAATTGTCTAATTCTAATATAATCTCGATGTTCTTTCTCACTCACTCTCAATTTTTTTGAAATTTCACCACTTTGGCTCCACAAGAACAAGATATCTTATAAATGTAATTTTTTGTGTTTTTGCATGTATGAGTTTAGATCTTAGTGTATTTGTTGTTTAGTACGAAGTTCTTACATCATATCGACTTTTAATTCGTCTGATATTTTCAGTCTAATCTGTGTGAAACGGTGGTTGGAACCGCAAGTTCGGACGATCGATTTTCACTACCTATCGTTCAACTCGTGTTAAGAATCACACGTTAAAAGGTAAGACCTCGGTAATTCTTAGCTCGCACAAGTTTCGACTTTTAAGAGTTGTCGGGGGCGACAGCTGTTCAACAGAAAAACAGATTTTAACAGATATTGACAGATTTTTTTAACAAATAGTCCTGGAATATAAGGTATAAATAACGTTAGTTGTGAAAGGTGTTGGTGGTTGGTGAATGGGTAATTGTTGAGCTGTTGGTTGTTGAATTTGTGATGCTTGTTTGTACCGCTATTTGGTTTTAAATTGACTGTTTATTTTCTGTTGCATTTATTGTCGAATCTAGGAACGAATTTGGATATGTATTTTCTTTCAGAGAAGATTTTATCAATGATATTTCCTAATAAAAACTTTCAGCCTTTTTGAAGTGATAATTTATGAAACCTCTTTTAACAATTTTTATATTTTAGTCATATTGTAGAAGGTGAAAATATCCCCAAAAAAAAATCGATAAAAACTTTCCACAAAAAATGACTATTTTTCGATATCAAAAAAAGATTCATTAGAAGAAAAGCACGCCGCATAGTAATAATCAGTTTCCTTTTCTTATGTCATCACTTTCTCTAAGCTTGTTATGAGAACTAGTACTCTCTGCGGACAGTCGCACAAGAAATTCGTTTTCAATGTACACCGTGTTCATTTTCTATTTTCATTCCAGGGTTTCCTGCATCACTTTCTCGACCTGTTCTGCCTTATTCGAATCGGCGAACAGGTGAGTGAATACTTTTTTCCCAATGAAAAACCGCAACTAAAACTAGATCTTGATAAACGGACAATTCGTATCTCGATGGCTGGATGGCCGACGAATGGCTCTGTAACGGTACTTCGAAGTACTATCTGGCGTATATTCTCTCTCTGTGATATGCCGCCAGCTAATCACGCTTTTGATTAGCATTCATTATTGCGCTTTGCCAAATGCTCTGGAAATCGCAAAATTGGTGTTATTATACCGCAGACCGCTAATATTTCACGGATACTGTGGAACAGAGGATATCTGGAAAACGAAAACAAAAAAGATGTTGCAACATTTCGGAAGATATGTGACATATAAACTTAAATATGTCAAAAATAGTTAGACTTAGATTTGGGACATAATGAACAAAAAGTATTCAGATCCTCATGCAGAATCTAAAAATGTAATAATATATAGAAAAATAACGAAGTTGAGAGCTTCTTCCGTTATAACCGGAAGTGCCGGCATTTTGAAAATATTTTAGCCGAGTTGCCAATATCGACTTTAGTATATTGTCAAATTTTCAGATTCTTTCTAATTATATTTGAATAGGATGGCGACCGTTGAATATGATTTTGATTGTCTAGTTGGCGTGAATTCGGTCAAAATGTTGAAGAAAACCAATTTCTAGGAATTAACATTCTGAACTGTCTGTCACAGACAGTTCAGATTGTTAATCCCTTCGTGTCTGTGTCAACGTCTTTCAGGAACCTGTGTACGTATTTAAAATTTATGTCGAAATTATTCACTTCACCCTTCAACTCGGAAAGCCGCCCTAAATAGTCCTGAAGACGAAACTATAAAGTTTCGAAACGTCGACAATTTAGAAATTTGTTTTCTTCAACATTTTGACATTCAAAATTTCTAATTATAGTTTTCTCACAATCGATCGATGCAGTTTCTGGAGATTCACCTAGATAGGAGATTCATATAGAATATAACCTCCAAAATGCGAAGTTCAAAACTGCAGTGTACAAACTATACGTTTGTTCTACCACTTAACATCCATAGCCAGCTACGAGAGCTGGCAACAAAAATATAACACGAAGAAAGGTACTAGTCTATTTTTCATATCCCTAAGTGATGAGGGTGTACCTACCACCCCAAACATTTTTTTTTTAATTTTCTGAACACATTTTTTAATTGTTATGATGTGGCATTGGAATATACATTAACCCACAATTTTTACCTTTCTATCACCAACCCCTATTTTTGATAGCCATTTTAGTAATTCAATCATTTTTCCCTCCAAGCGTATACCGGTGTCATTTCGCACTCGGTAAACAGCACGGAATATCTCTCTCACACAATGAGCCTTCTCTCACTTCCTACACAATTTTCGGCTACTATTATGGTTCATCCATCAAGCTTAGATACAATTTGCGATGCCACCGAAGCTGTGAATTATCCACAGAGTTTTTGAACTCATTGGATTTGCCAGGCATGCCACCGCATAATTTACAACTTGAGGTTGGATCGCTCCGTACTTTACGGCTGTGCAACGGCTCGCGACAAGTTCCGAGGTGGAAATATACCAATACCACAGATGCGCCAATTCATTTTGAACGGGTGCAATTTCCAATTAGATTGGCATTTGCAATTACTATTGACAAGTCCCAAGGCCAAACAATGCCCGTTTGTGGCATGACTCTACTCAAACTGTAGTTTGAGTAGAGCCATGAAGATGATAGCACAGTCTGCTATCGAGCTCGCATATAATAATTAGAAGTCATTAAAGCTTCGAATCCTTTTTGAGAACAAATGTTACTATATATAGGTTCAGGTGAAAACACCTTACTCCTTGCCTCTCATGCAGACCTACAATTTTGTAGGTACGTGTGGCAGATACCCAACGGAAAAACAACAACTAACCCAGCTAGTGCCGCTCAGAGAGTTGAAGTAAAACCATCAGGCACCTGTACAACGTGTATCCCTGGACCCTGAGTACTGGACTCTGAATTAACATCGAAACGGTCTGGGAATAACGCGAAGAACTGGAGAAACTGGCGGTCTGGAATATACTGAGTTTGTACACTCAGGAATTACATGAAACTAAAATTATAATGATTGTGATAGACACAGATCATCAAGGTATGGGACCAGATCAGGAAATGGGTCAATGAGAAACCTAGAGAGATCTGAGAAAATGCACCTGGGAGTGCACACGAAAAAACATTTATGAAGGGGCCGCCTGGAAACAAAAAACGTACAGCAAGGATTGACAAGGATTCCAGATATACTCATTGGACATTGACCATTTAGAGGACACCCTAACAAAATAGGGTAGTATAACAGAGATATATATTTGTTTTCAAGGACAGAACACAAGCACTACAGCAAAATCCGTAAGGCGCTCTCAGAGCGGTACTTGGTGCGAAAGTAGCGATTCACATTGGATTTGAATCGCTGGAGATTAAATCCATTTGGAAAGGAAGGAAGTTCTTCCCACATACACGCAGTTCTCCAAATGGAATAGTACTCAAGCAGTGAAGTTCGAGGTGTACTGAGCTGAATCTCAAAACGAAACAGTATTCCAAGCTTTGGAGAAGCACCCTTTGCAATTCCAGCGACATGATTGTGCACGTGTTAGAAATCACACGTTAAAAGGTAAGACCTCGTTAGTCCTTAGCTCGCACAGGTTTCGACTTCTGAGGGTTATCGTTCGAAGGGGTGCGATAGCTGGTTAATGGAAAAAACATATTTTAGAAATATTTCAAACATATTGGTGTCCATTTCAACCCCCAACAAAATTATCGAAGCAGAAAACGGAATTGTCAGTCCTGACATTTTTATATCTGGTTTGGATATTCTTTCTAATTATATTTGAATAGGATGGCGACTGTTGAATATGATTTTGATTGTCAAGTTGGCGTGAATTCGGTCAAAATGTTGAAGAAAACCAATTTCTAGGAATTAACAATCTGAACCAAAAAAATGGAAATTATAAGAATACCTCAGTTTTCCATGAGTTATTATTTAGTGATCTTTGTGTCTGAATGATGAGTTAATGTTTGTAGCTACATGTTTTCAAACCATATATCACGAAAGTTTTTGCAATCCAGTTCCATGACGAAACACACAACATTGGTTTCATTGTGTATCGTACCAAAACCCGGAGATTCACAAGACGAAAATCCAATTACCGTTTCCTAAAACCCCAAATCAATTTGCGGAACTACTGCCTCTGAATGCTGTTGAGATTGTTCATTTCGTCCGGGTTACAATATATTTCGGCCGATTCGATACCAACTCCGTTCACATTGCCACAACCACAATTATAGTCGTGTGTATACCTGGAGTCTTTATCAATTTCTGTGGAATAGAGAGCCCGTCAATGATTAGCTTTCATTGCGGTGTGGCGATTTCAGTGTATTATGCAGTAGTTACTGCTGCACTGGAGATTTCAGTTCATCACACTGAAATTATATCAGTTTACTGGTCATTCGACCAGCGTGTCAATTATTTCATTTTTAACGTAAATGATTGATAAAAAGGAAATTATTGTGGAATAATGTATAAAATGAATAGTACCATTATTTTTTGTACCGTGAAGGTTGTACTAGTCAGGTCCCGTCCCGAACCTTCAACTTACCGGGTATTCGGAGAACGAGCAGGCGTCCTCAACCATTGACAACTCTCCACACCGCGAAATGAGCGATCATTGAGTCCAAGAATCATGTGCCTTGAGCACACGCAAGAAAGCATTTTTCCGGCATTTCTGCCGTACTGTGGTGAGCCGGTATCATCTTGAGATTCAAGAGTAGGGAAGGAATAATTCCAGCAAGCATAATTCCTTAAGAAGTGTTGCTGGTCAGGCAACTGAAGTTCCGTGAGGTGAGCAGTCATTGGGTCAGAGAATCGAGTGTCCTGAGTTGACGCATTGCGACAAGACGGTTTAAGATCGAAGAGAAAATCTTGATATTTCATCCGATTTCATCCGATGAATTTTTCTTACCCGGAGTTCAAAACCACTCTTTAAAAAACATTTTTGTGGAGGAATCAATATATTTTGCTGCTTTTTGTGTATTTAACCTTACACGAGACGAAAAATAAAGAATCTAACTCAATAGTAAGTCTGCTGAAGAGCAATTATTTTTTGTATTTCCAAATGTAATGGGCTTGTTTCATGCTACGGAAAATGATACTGGGTTGCTTATAGACTGATTGAGTTAGGGGTGTCTAGTTGCCAAGTGTATTGGCTTTCAATATCCAATCACAGATCTGATGATCCAATTTGACAGACGCCATTTTTGTTATTATTGTTGTCAACTCGGTGTGAATATAACTGTAATAATTATCTAATTGAAGAACGTTTTTTTGTAAA
>NW_019289760.1:13516-53683 GCF_000500325.1 Leptinotarsa decemlineata
ATATTTCCAAAAAAAGCGCAAAAAACCGATTTTTGTGACCTTTGACCTTGAAATTTAATAGTTGCTTACACCCTACCATATGTAGGTTTTGAGACAACTTTTAGGGTGTCAATATACAAGTATTTACAGACTTACAGCTGGGTATCTCGAATTCCGAGGTGAACTTACTATAATGACTGGACTATGTTGCAAACTCCGAATAATGTTCATCAAGTTAAGCCTTGGCTTCAACAGTATTTTTTGTCGCTACGTGTCTTTTGAAGGTCAACCCACCTAATAGTGGTTGTCCATCAGAGTTGAAGGCATTATAATTTTACCTGGCCGAGATCTTGGTGATCCGGATTAGAATGTTCTTGGAAAATTGCAAATTGTAAACTCAAGTTATCTTTCAATTTGTAAACTTCAAAGTTTTTATTTCATTGGTTCGGACTTCCATTGTCTAATATGATATAAATTCATTTTGAAATCATTGAAAAAATCTATAACCCGAAGACGATTATGGATACTAACAATCGAACCGTCGTGAAGTAACTCAGTTTGGAATCTTTTAATTTTTTATTTTCATATCCTGTCAATAATTTTTTCAATTTTCATCTGTCAATAGTTTAATTTTCTTTTTGATTTTTTGGTTGTTACTTGTATTTTATTTCATTGTAATTTCAGTTTTTTTTTGCTTAATATAATTNTGGAACCATACCGAAATTTTAGGAAAATCACCTTCAACGATTTGTTTCATATTTTCCAAGTTGAAGAAGTGTACAAAATGGCAGTATCATCGGCAAAACTGATAGTTTGACAAGTGGTATTTAAAGAAAACAGACTATTCATATAGATAGTGAAAACAAGTGGCCCCAGCACAGTGCCTTGAGGAACACCATAGGTCACAGTTCTGAAAACACTAAAGACACCATCAATTTCAACATTCTGTTCACGATCTGATAAATAACTGAAAAAAAGGTCGTATGAATTCCCACGGATACCATAATCATTCGGCTTTCGTGAAAGGGTGTGTGACATACAGTGTCAAAAGCCTTGGAGAGGTCTATAAATATTCCAATTATGGGTAATTTTTTACCTAGATCATTATAAACAACTGGAGTAAGTTTATAAATGCAATCCTGGATTGATCTGCCTTCTCTAAAACCGTACTGAAATTCCTACAATATGTTAATGATTATTAATGATTTTTCCAAATAGAAGAAATTTTTTTCTGTCAAATACAATTATTTCAACAAAGTAATGTAGTAATTTGTTGAAGTCAAATAAAATTTATTATAAACTGAATTACCACGTTAACGAATGGAACTTTGCGAGTTTTTTCGACCAAAAGCCTTTGATGAATTCGCTAAAATTTAGCTGACCCATTAAAATTTGGATTTGTTTCATCTTTCCCAATCGTGAGGGCCCCTCTCCTGTGGAGGCCCCGGCCACCTTCCCTCTCCTAAATCCTGCCCTGAGTCTGCAGCTCACAAAATCTCGTAAAAATGTTATTTCAAGTTCAACCGGTATTTATACAGCGTACTCTTTCGTTCAGTAAAAATGAGCCTGCACTATAAGTTATCTAGAAATGGCTTTGGCACCGTTTCCACGAATGCAAAGCTGGAATACGAACAGGATTCGCAGAAATCTCGGTATAGACATTCGCCGTTCTGTGTTCATAGTAATTGGAATTACGCATCGATAAGAGAGCAACTGGTCCGCCGGGGAACTCGGACAACTCGGAAGCCAGAAGAAAATACCGTTTCAGTAAAGAATACAAGCAAGTTGTATGGCCCAGCAAATGGAGACATTCAAACGGTTCACTTGCTCAAAGTTATTTTCAATTTGTAATAGGGGAGCCCAAGCGGGAATTTCGGGATTTACGGCAGATTAATATACAGGGGGATACCTTGTACCCGGTTAAGTACCTCCACCAAATAAGAGCCCCATATATAAGGCCGCCTGTGAGGAATAAAAGATGAGATTAGTAAAAAAAATTGATCATCAGAAATTCTCGAGCGCGTCAGATTAAGGTAGGGTAAATTACTTACCTGCTAAAAAGTGTATATTCCAGTAAACGGACAATTTGCGAGTGACGTAAAGAAAGGGGAGGGCAGCAAAGTTGTAAAAAAATAACGTCATTTCGACATTCTCGAGCGTAGCAAATTTTTTTTCAAGGAAATATTTCAAGGATAACGAAAAATATATAATCTGACGATTTCCGCAAGCCGAAATAACAAAAGTTCGTCGATAAAGTTTAATGCGTGCAGCTGTGTGATACCTATATTTCCCTCTCCGAGTTTCTATGCCTCTATTGTCTATTCACTTTTTCTCTACCTATTACTCTCTCACTCCGTCCCTACTCTGAATTGTTTTGCCATGACGCCATCACAGCTGATCACAGAGACTCATTAGTGATGAAGATGATGATTAATTTATCAATTGATTGATGGATGTAGCCGTTACTACGTGGTAGGAAATCATAATGAAGAAAAGAGAGATTAAACTTTCTATGTGTTTTACCACTTTTATTTGTAATGGAACAACCGTGAAATATAAAAGTCGGAATTCTATGGAATATGCACGTGCACGTAGCTGGCACAGCGTACGCACATTGTTCGAAATGATAAACTGTGAATTATGAGAGCAATTAGTTGTAATGCTTCTATTCAGAAAAACGTTCTGTACTATTTACTCAAAAGTGTGCACTTTGGGCATGTTAACAGGCAATTACACATTCAACGCATGGTGAATTAAATTAAAAAATTGTGTACTGGACTGGAATATATTTTGAGGAACATTTTCGGTTTATAAGTACTTAATTTTCATATAAATGTGAAATTTCCACAGAATAGATTCAAAGAATATAAATGGACTATTTGTAAGATAAAGTAAATTTTGAAAGCAGAAAACACAGTTCATTATTACACGTTTATATTCAACTTTCAGTGTTTGTATAGTTCAAGTAAACATATAGTCTTTTTCAATTAAAATTACTTTTTTGATAGTTTTCTGCCAGTCTTCTTCGGTAATATTAGATACTTCTTCTTTAACTAGCTCAAATTTTGGAAAATTATTTTTACGCCTGATGCGTTTAAAAAAAATCTGTTTGAAATATGTTTTCCCGTTAACCAGCTGTCGCACCCCTACGAACGACAATCCTCAGAAGTCGAAACTTGTGCGAGCTAAGGATTAAGGAGATCTTACCTTTTAACGTGTGATTTCTAACAATTTTCCCCAAATCAACTCGATGGGATTGAAAACAAAAATAGGGGGAGAATCTCAGTTTGGTGTGTCCATAATTTTCAGCAATACTCTCAAGGGCATACACTTTTTCAAAGGTTTTTGTCTGTAAAACTTCAAGTAGTTGGTTTTTGGTATAGTTATCTTCAAAATACAAATTGTAATCCATTAAAAAACTTTGTATTTCATCTTTCCTCGAATTTTTATTCGGTACTTTGATGAGCTGTCGCGAATGATAGGAAGCGTTGTCTAGAACTATTACACTATTCGCATCCAAATTTGGGATCAATGTGTTTTCTAACTATTTCTCAAAAATATTAGCTTTCATGTTCTTATGATTGCAGTCCCCAAGTTTTTTCCACATAATTTCAAAGAATTCAGAACCCATCCTTTACTTCCTCCGCAATGCACAATGATTAGTCGCGATCCTTTGTACACATTCTCGAACCATCAGTCCACCCTTTTTGAACTGTGTAGTGACTGTAATACCAAGTTTCGTCCAAATATAAAATTTGCCGTTATTCTTGTCTATATTTAGTTTATTTGTTCTATGGAGGTGCAAATGGAGGTGCAAATCTTGCATCTCCATGGTATGGGTGTGTCATATGAAAGGGTTTGCAGAATTCAAAAAATGATAAAAATATTGAAATGAGTTACTATAAATCCAATATGGCGGACTGGCTGTTTTATGCTCCTCAATGATATGGGTGTCAAATGAAATGATTTGATGAAAATTAATAAACACGTCTTAAATACCATTTTTAGTGTGAAATTTGTATAACTATCATCATGGATAGAAAAACAATCATTTATAAATATTATAAAGAAGAAAATGAACTCTTAATCGAGTCAAACCCTTCAATATATCATTTTAGACAATATATTGTTACGTTTTTCCCCGTGGGTTCACCAATAATTAACTACACTGAATAATCAAACTCAATTTTATTTCACGTTGAATACAACAAATGCTTCAACTAAAAACTTCAACTATTATTTGAATGTCTATCGCCTTACTAGATCACTTCACGTACCGCACTGTAACGTCCACTTGACTGTCTCGATATGCCCGCCGCCAGCTCTTAAATATCGTAATCGAACATCGTAGAATTTTCGCAGAAGTTCTTGCTGCTTCTCGCGCTCTTAGCTACCTCACGTAGCGGCCGGCATTACTTTCTTTCGAGCATAATCTACAACAATATATAATATGAAAGCTTGCGTAAAGAGCAAATATTTTAAATAAAAATGAAGCCTTCTTCCTATGGATTGTTATGTTTGTTTGGAGATGTATGAAGTAAGCATGAAAAAATCGGATAATTGAAATTCAACTTTGTCAAATTTTCCATCGAATGACCGTTAGTCCAAGGAAAAATCTGATTTGTCCACCTTTTTATAAATGATAAACCACTGCCTCATTGTTTTCATCGAAACATAAGACAACGTAATTTCCTGTTTTTCGGTTTTCTCAAAATAAAACCGTGAATTGATTGGTGGAGAAACGTCATTCAATGATAAAGAATCAAATGGAAATACTCTGAAAACATATTATTATCATTAGATTTTTTCTGGTCCATGGACAAACCCGTTCTATGGAGAAACATGGACCAAAGATGGAGTATCGAATATTGAACGCATTCAAATTTTGATGATGGAGAAATTAACCCAACACGAGTCCATTTTTCTTCGTCCATTTCTGCTTCGATTAGTTCGTTGGAGGTTGAAATGGATACAAATATGTCTTGGCACCATCATGTCCCTGGAATTCCAAAGGCTGCTTCTAAAAAGCTTGGAACACTGTTCCGAACCAGAGTACTGTACAAATCTCTGCTTTATGCTGATGCTTTATGAAGCTCAGATCAGACCTTCTTTGAAGTATTGTTCTCATGTATGGAGCTTCGCCCCCAATCATACCCTAAAGTTGCTAGATTCCATTCAGAAAAGAACCATCCGCCTGACTGAAGACGCGAACATCATTTACAACCTTGATAGCCTGGAACATCGAAGAAAGGTCGGAGATTTTGGAAGTGGACTTGGCATATTTGATTCCACCAAGAGCGGTACACATCAGAAATACGCGACGGATTGTGGCTGCTCATCGTTTTGAGGTTCAACTCAGTACACCTCGAACTTCCCTGTTTAAGAACTCATTTCTGTGGAGAACTGCGTTTATGTGGAATAAACTTCCTGAGAACGTTTTTCCAAATGGATTCAATCTCCAGCGATTCAAATCCTTTGTGAATCGCTACTTTCGCACAGGCACCGCTCTGAGAGCGCCTCAAGGACTTTCCTGAAGTGCTTGTGTTTTGTCCTTGAAAAAATGAACAGTAAATTAATTGGTGGAGAAACGTGATTGAATGATGCATAAACAAATGGAAAATTCCAAAAGTGTGAAAATTAAAAATTAAAGTTTGGTTCGTGAACAAAGAAATCTGTTTCATGGAGAAACATGGACAAACGATAGCACTTTCAAGATTTATCACGAATATCACGTGCAGATAACCCGGTTATTTTTCTATTTGAATATTATAATTTATGGAGAGGTGGGTAAACATGGTCATTCGATGGACAATTCTTTGACAATGTTGAATTGAAATTTTTCCATTTTCTCGGACATTTTTTATATTATGGTCAATTTTTCGAATTGACAATTTTTTTCGGATGAGCCACGGAGGGACTGCATCTAAGATTTACCTTAGTTTTCTTTTTTGGTATTATGCGTATCTTTGGAGTTTCAATTGGAGTACAATGAAGTATTGAAAAACAGTTGTAGAAAAGGCTTGTTCTTGTTAAGAACAAAAAAGTTTAAAGGTTGTACCGATGGCCCAGCACTATTATTGTCTAGTTTCCTGCTTCCAGTGAACGTAACAGTACAAGATTTCGACGGTCGATGATGAAGCTTAGCTTTGTCATTTATGATATATAGACTGAATCCTCCGTCGATCCCATTTTTACATCTTCGAAAGGAAAAATGTCATTGATGTCATTGCCTTTTCTCACTCAGGGTTGTTCTAGTTATGGACACAAGAATTCGAAGATTGCAGTCATGATCTGGCAACACTGTAACTCTTTTGGGTTACGATGTCATCCTGTTTCATCATTTGATTTGAATGGTAATTTTATTGCCTTAGTAGCTGATTGAACAATGAAGGAGTGTGTAGCCAAATAGTGCTTTTTACTGACCACCTATATGTAATCCCAAGATGTACCGTAGTACATCACAAGTTGTGGCCATATCACAGAACATGAGGAACATGACCGTTTAGATTGGTTACGTTGGTTGTCTACCAAAAATATTCTGAGCACACAGTTTTGGAACCACGTTTCTTATCTTCTTAATAGTGTTCAGCACAAAATTCTTCAATTCGCATTTTTAGTTTTTTCAATGAAATATGTAATCCACCATTAACATGTGTTTAGACCCCCGATTATTTTATCGTGAGTATGAGTACTTAATACACACAAGAATTATATTAACTCTTGTGAAAAGATAAGGTAGACAAGACAAGACAAGATTTATTCCGACAGTACTCTTACAAGGTTCAAAACGTAATGAATGGTTTTTCAGATACAATATTTCACCTAGGTAGTTAGAGAGGGGAGTCAGCTTGGTCATTTTAGGGAGAGGAGGTTCCGTATTAACATAGGTAGGAAAAGGTCATAATAGCGGGTCCCAAGTCCCAAGATAAGGGTTAGGTTGGGTTCAAAGTGAGTGGGTCTATTCGACCCTCCACCGCAACCCGCAAGGGTTTATTATGGCTCACAACTATTCTCACTCGGCCAAACAAACCCAGCATCTTAACGAAGCCGATTAGTTTGTATGGTGAGTGAAAACCTGACTCGGTCCCCAGCGGGGCAGGCACAATGTATGTGATCTGTTAATGGGGTAGTCGAATAGTCAAGTTGCAAGATTCCCACCTTGTTACCCACGACAACCTTCCCATATGGGGGTTTTTGCACGTCAGCTACACCTGACGATGCCTTGGTTTTGGTGAAATCTCACTTGAACGCAAACGTTTGCTAACCTGAAAATCTTGTTATTTGTAGCTTACAATATTTACATGGAAATAGTCCTAAATATACGTATTGTTTGGGTAGAGATATTCGGGAATATTGAATTTTATGAGGATAAGTGGATTAGAAAAGACCCATACATCAGAAGACCAACTGGAAAACCCAGATTGGGAGACCCTTGAGAATAATGAGAAACTGAATAACTTAAACAAGATTAGTTAACAATACCTAAAATAAAAATAATGCCATAAAACAGTCTGTTTTGTTGTAGAGATTTTAGAGCTGACAACTCTAGGCTAAATACTAAAAATTTAAGATTCACAATTCACTTGAAAAAATAATTATTTGGATAGAAAGATCCTGAGACCGAACAAAATGTTTCCTGAATGTCTGATTATATTTCAAAAATCACATATTCTCTATACCTACCGAAATTTCGAACAAGGACAAAGACTGATAGCGAATACCGCAGACGAGAAAGGATAACATTATGCTACACATAACGAGAGCTACTTGTGAAAACGGAGGGGTTCATTTTACTCAATTCCCACTCCAGCTCACGAAAATGCAAAACCACCATGAGGAGCTCCATTTATTCGGGCTTCACCTCACGAATAGCAGGCATTACTCGGTAACTAGAAAACGTAATTGGATGTCTTGATTGAATTCGGTTGAGAAATTGTTGAAATAAAAGAGATTCCTGTATCGATTTCTAAACTTATTCGGTTAATAATTTTCCCAACGAATATAATCAACTGCGCTACTCTAACCGCTATGATGCTTGGATGGATCTTGAAAATTACTGACTCAATTAAATTTTCGTTGGGTGCTGATGAACAGAATGGAGGCGAGATAAAGTTCATGTTGGATTTTAATTGCCATTATTAAAATCTGCTCCCGTTAAATGGGCATGAAATGTGAGTATTTTTTTATTAAATGATTGAGAAATGATTTTTCAAAGCATCCTCCTAAGTCTACTTTTCATGATTTTTTGAATGAAGCTATGAATTGTGGACAGTTCAAGGTTTGCAGTTTGAAAATACTGATATTGTTCGGAATAGATTCGGCTAGACTCACTGTTAAATAATTAATAATACTATACTATAACATCTTCTCATTTGACATTTTGTATGCGCTCAGTGAGATATGAATTGAAAATTTGTTGTAAATCTCTACAGGTGCCAAGAGACAAAGTTTGAATTTTGCCCATTGTTAGGTTCTTGTAACAGTATAGACCTTATTTGTTTTTCGTCTTGTTATCTATTTCATTTATACACTCAAAACTCACCAACTGTTCCATAGTATGTACTTCTAAAATTGACTCAAACTCCTGTGAAAGTTGATGAATTGGACTTTAACAGATATCAAACCGTGACTGAAAACTATTGGGAAGAAGTACATATGTACTAGAAAATGAATATTTCGAAATGAAATCTCGAAATATTGATGTCTCTCAACTACATACACCGTAGGTTCTGGTGAATGCCTGCCAAGAAACAACTAGTTCCCTGGATAATATCAAGCTGAATATTGAAATATATCCGACAGACATTAATGCAAGATAGCTAACAGGAGTTAGTCTCGCAGATGTTTCTCCTTCTTCCAGCAGAAATTATTCGAGTAGATCTCCTACAGACCGGTTTCGAAATATTACCTCTCATCAGTGCAGGAAAAATCCGACCCAAACAACAAAGGGACTCGAATAATTTCAACGCGAAAAAGATTGTTGACTAAACTCTGTCGTCAAACAAACAAAGTAACTTAAACAATGATATATGCGTGATCATCACGCACATTTGAATCCATTGGGTGAAAAAAACAAGCCTCCTTACGCTGGTATTCAGGTATAGCGCTACAGGGTCGCAGTGGTGAGTTACGTTTAAACGTCTGTGGTGTATACATATACGGTATTTTAAAGATTGAAATGCTCAAAATGTCAAGTATTGATGTGGCTGCAAAAACTGCTAATTTGTGTTCCTACACTCCACTTAAAAAAATTCCTATACCCAGCCGCAAACTATTAAACAAAAGTTCGGTCGTTCCTTCGTGCGTCTCTGTACAAGCAGCCTCGCTTGGGAGGTCACGTGCACTATGCATGATAATGTGTTCGACAACTCTGTCGCTTGTATGGACAGAGTATAGTAATAGCTCCATCTCGTGAACAGAGCCCCAAGCGACTTTAAACATTGTTTGATCTCCGTTAAAATATTGGTACGAAGGATTATTCTCTCTCGCTTTAATACTCGTACCGAACCCCAACATTGTATTGTCAACTTCCAGAGTCCATCAGTAACAATGATCATATTTCTCTATATAAGAAAAAAATCAACAATTTAGTTGAAGAACCTTTCTACAGGCAACATGCTAAACATTATCTTTGATTATTAATATTACAAAAAAATAGTGATACTACTTTTTTCCTTGGTTATCCTCTATGGTTCTTTAACTTTTTCTTCTGCTTTATCTTCCGAAATCGCGTATCGGAAATGTACAATAAGTTGTACTACGTGTTTTTACCGACTACTAAACAAATTGAAAATGGAGAAATTCATTCATAACGATAAGCTTCATTACGAATCATTATATCACTTATTATCATTCCTTTTTTCCTATCTATGTCTTAATAAAAACATGTATTCCATTAATCCTAACTTCAAATAAGCTTTACAACTTCTCTGTTTATTTACTAATAAAGTGCATTCCATTTTGACATATTCACATTTGATGTTACCTATACTTATACTTTATTGAAATCTGCTCGTCATGGAGCATAGAAAGCGAAATAATATAGGGTGATCTATTCAATACAAATTGGTGATGTGCTCTGGGAGTCAGATAGGGAAAGTTAGTTTAAATATGAATATGTAAAAATGTGTCCCCCTGTATACTATTGTTGACGTGTTTTTTTTTATTTTTTCAGCAAATCATTGTACCAAAAGTTATTCAGGGTGGCTCGTTTTAAATGGAATGCACTGTATAAGTAAATAAACATTGGTAACAGTAACAGTGAGTGACTTTCGTATTTATAAGTATTAGACTGAATTTTATACAAAGATGGAGAAGTAAAAAGCCAAAATCTTTCTTTCCAAAAATCGATCTCTTCTAAAAATATACCCCTTTCAATTTAAATGAGATTCTTATGGCTGGGATTAAATCAAATGAGCAAATGGATTGATTGCTTTATCTTGTAATGTTATACAGATTGGTGATGAAAAAGCAACAAAACAAGTGTCTTTCTCTGAAGTATAGATGTCCGCCATTGAGTATGACAGTGTTCCATGTAAGTATAATTTTACCTCTTTCATTTATTAAATTGTGTAAGAATCCTGTGAAAGATATCTGATTCAATTCCATAACGAATTTTCAAAGTGTAAACTGAATAGGAAAAAGTGTTTTTGTATAATTCAATGTTCTTATAAAATTCGTTGTTTGGTAAATATTTTTCCTTTCGTGCAATTCAATGTGTATATAACAGTAGTTGTTTCGAACGGGTTTTTTTCTTTCAGTTCATGTTTGAAAGTCATTTCTTTGCATGATGCGTCCAATTCAGTTCATCATCCACAATGATACCTAGTATGGTGGAACACCTAGTTGTTGAGCCCGATTGAATGCATCAAAACCTTGTATCTGAATTGATAACTACCAAAATCAGTACCGTGGGAACAATATTTCGTTTCCGGATACACTCAAGATCGACTGTTTCGTGCCACCCGGTAAATATTATCTACAATTTCCGATTATTATTCCAAACCGGTCTTCAACCTTGCCGGGGTCATCAACACTCGTTGCGTCGAAATTCACTCCATAAAATACTGCTTTTCGATGACACGACGGCCGATAGCACTCTCATTGAACTAACGAAGTGGAAAAAATTAAATGTGGGATGCTGAGTTAGAGTCGTTGAAGGCACTGCATCTGCAACATTGCCACCGATCTCACAAAATGTCGGGTGGGCGGTATATTGGCGCACCTTCAAGTTTTCAAGTTTATAACACGATTCGAAATCGCAAGGCACAGCTTGATACCCAAGAAAGAAACTCATATATGATCATTCAATTACACAACTCGACAAAGTATGTTTGAAGGTGGTTGATAATGTTTCGTGGTTTATTTCACTAGTTCGGACTTCCATTGTCTCATATGATATAGATTGATTTGAAATACTTGAAATAATCTGTAAAAAATCAAAAAGATTAGCTGAAAAATATCAGTTATATTAAGCAAAAAAACTGAAATTACATTGAAATAAAATACAAACAAACTCTGGCCATTGAAGAAGCCCACAAGAAGCCCCGAGTCTGGTTGAGATACGTGGACAACACCTTCATAATATGGAACCATGGAAATGAAGAACTAGACACCTTCCTGAAGCACATCAACAACGTAAGTCCTTCCATCACTTTCACAATGGAGAAGGAAGTCCACAACGAATTTTGATTCTTAGACCTATTGGTGAAGAGGGCCGACACGAAATGGGAAACATCTGTGTATCGAAAACCCACTCACACAGGACAGTATCTGTTTTGAAAATCTGTTTTAAAATCTGATTTTCCGTTAATCAGGACAGTATCTGGATCAGGAATTCAACCACCATCAATCGACTAAGAGAGAAATCTTCAAGACTCTACTAGACCGTGCTTTTGGGCTCTGTAATACAAAGGAAAGTCTCGAAAAGGAACTAGGCATCATCAAAAATTACCTTCAACGGAATGACTACTCCAAAGTGATGATGGAACAAGCTTCAGCTAGAAGACAGCAAGAGCTCCACAAGAAAGAGAAGCCGCCACAGCCAGTACTACACCAGAGGATTGTCGGAAAGGATAAGAAGGATTGGGTTAGAACCCGATTCAGATCTGGGAACACTATCCGTAGCAGTCTCACGAAAACCAGGCCACCCAACGCGGACTGCGATTCCAAGAATTGCATTTACCAGATACCCTGCGAGTCCAGAGAATCATACATCGGTGAAATTAAGAGGCCATCGAACGTTCGCTTTGCTGAGCACAAGAAACACACACACAGCGAGGAGAAACCAGCAAATCAGGAATATCAGAGCATGTTTGGAGTCATCAACATAACATCAAGTGGGCTCAAGCTGAAATTATTCACAAAGAGAAACACTGGTTTAGGAGAAAATTCAAAGAAGCCGCGTATATGTTGTCCAACAACTCATTTAGTCAAGCTAGCGTAGAGATACGCAACATATGGAGACCTCTAATCAAGCATAACACGACCAACTTCACAAGTCCCGAAGCTTTTATTAACACCAGAGCCACTACTCTACAACAATCGTCAAATTTATAAAACTCAAAAAAAAACTGAAAACTCGCTACCAAACTTTTGCAAATCCTTAAGCTACAACCCTCACAACCACAAAACATAAATCCATAAACCAAGACAATTTCAACACCCAACTCTCAAAGCCACAACTCTCCAACCTACCAATTGCACACCCACAAAACTTCATTTTACAATTTCTAACCTCACTTTCCTACATCTGTCAAACCTCACCCATAATACTCTTTATTCAATCCTTAAAACCTTGAAATAAATCTCAATTTTTAAAGCCCACAATTCTGAAACCAACAAACGCGTTCATATTACTCTAGTTCACAATAAGAGTTTTACGAACCCTAACCTAAAAACACCAACACACGGCTCTCAATTTTCTGATTTATTCGGCCGTTACTTGATGAGTATCTATAGTAATTTCATAAACTAAACCTTTCGGTTTGATACCCACAAACTTCATTTTCGAAAAATATTACATGTTTCGCTAACACAGGAACTTTTTCGTAGTGAATTACGTACTGAAAGTTCATTCTTAACTCTAATATTTATACACCCCACATAANAAGGAAGCGGAATAATTTTAAGATGATTAAAAAGTGGGCGACAATGATCTCTAAAGTTGACATTAGATATCAGACGTATTACTGTTTTTGCAATACAAAATTTTTATTAGAATGACAAGAATCCCCCACAACACTATGCTATGTGACTATGGAATAAACCGAAGTAAGACCTTCAGTCTACGAATCATAAATATTACGCTTAATAATTTCTTGGCCAGTTTGTCAATATGGCATTACCAGTTCAATCTGTCGTCTATATGGATCCCAAGTAGCTTGACACTTTTACCTGAGGTTAAATTTGTATTTGTGGAAATTATAAAATTTTGATTTTTACCCTCGTCGAGAAGAAGTCTATTTGAAACAAACCAGTTACTTGCAGACTTCATGGTGGCATTGGCAGACAAAATCAAATCATTCACATTACTGTGACACTCCACCAAAGTGGTACCGCCGGCAAATAGAAAACATTTTTAGGAAGCATATGGTACTATAGGTCATTCATATATAGAACAAACAAAATTGCCCCCAGAACAGAATCTTGAGGGACACCATGTTTGACAGATTTCACATTCGATTCAATCCCATGTAATGATACACACTGTGATCTATCGATTCAGAAAATTCAAGAGATAGTCCACGGATATCATAAAAGGAAAGTTTCTAAATCAGAATATTATGCGAAACACAATCAAATGCCTTCGATAGATCTCACAACGTTATGAAGGAATGCCTGTCCTCCTCAAAACCTACCACTACACTAAATATTATATTTAAAAAAGCATTGATTGTAGACTTACCCTTTCTATACGCAAATTGTTCAGGACAGAAAAGATTATTAGCTTCTGAGTATGTTATTATTCTGCTTTTGACAATTACCTAGATAACTTTCCCAAGTATAGGTCAATATTGTGAGGATATCGTTTTTTCAAAAAGGGTAGGCCAACAGTTTTTTTTAAATATTGCTGGAAAAACCCTATGAGCAAAACATTCATTTATCAACAGATATAATGGGAGAGATAATAGGTACGCAATCATACTGGCAATAACTCAACTACTGAAAATTTTGTGGACATGAATTTTCTCTGAGCCTTTCTTTGATATTATCAGTGAACAACGGGGTAGAAGGCTTTGTTACACGAATTCATAAGTAGTTCTGTGTGGATTCCTCATCAATAAGGCATTTGGGGAGCTTTTGTTGGAGTTCTTTCATTACCTAGCTTCCTAATGTCTTACTTTTCTTGCTCGCTTCATTTACTCCCACGGCATACATTCTAACATGTCACAAAATGGTGCTAATGAATATTTCGCATGACCACATTTAATGCTCGCATTTACCGTAACTAGTAGTTGACAGTAGTTGCTTCTTTCACTTGTCGGCGACTCTTTTAAACTCCATTATTAATTCTTGTTTCAGAACAGAAAACGAACGAGACACTTCATTTTCTCCGCCAACAATATTTGCCTCCATAGTTATGCCGAAAGTTTGTTCTGGTTTGCAAAAGTTTCAAACTTTAAATTCTGCGACTAAGACAAATGTGAAGTAATAAACTTTGTGGAGATGAGGTTATCTCTATTCTTTAGAACTCGAGTATAAATTAATAAAGCATGAAGAAAACCTTAGGGAAAGTGATGGCTCGAAAATATTTATATTTTTTTGGGAAAATTCCAAACAGTAATATAGGGTCTTCCGAACTTGAACAATTGATAACGAACATTTTGTTGAAGCTATATCTGTGGAATTAGTTGCCATTTATTCAGTCTGTTTTGCCAAATCACCATGGACGGACATATCATTCAACAACACGTGCAATTATAAAAATTGTTTCATGAAAATGGGTGTTCTGTAACGTGCGTTTTGCCCACTTTACGGTCACCATAATCGTCCAACCGAAAGACTATTCTAAAAACTCACCTAGAACGCTCACTTGCAAAAAGTTTTACACAAAGCTAGACTGTCCCTATGGACATGTCGAAGGATTTGTGGTAAAACTTGGGGTTTGGGTACCAAACAAATCCATCGGATTTATGTGATAATTGTCAGATCAATGTTCACCTGGTGGCCGAAGGCTTTACAGAAAACGGCCCAGGCGAAGCTCTCTGGCTTACAGAGACAGGCTCGTCTAGCCATCAGTGGTGCCATTAGTACCACACCGTCAGCGGCCATGGAGATCCTTCTAGAGCTACCTCCTCTTAACATTTTTCTGGAGTGAGAGGCTAGATGGACTGTATATCGAGTTGTGCACATTGCTAATCACACAAATCAATTTATTGCAGAGTGCAACAGACTGTTGGTTGTCACTGGAACTCACAGCATACTGGAAACGACCCCTGTTGTTGAAATTGAAAACTCAATGTCAATTCATAAAATAGAAACATTGGCGAAAAATTAACCCCGATTTCAATCGTGAATTAATGCAATTGCATTTTCGAATGTGATTTTTTATTCTGAGCAGCTTTTTCTTCAATAACAATTTTTGAGATGAATGAATTATTTTTTGACAAACCTCGTATAAGACTAAAAAAGATGTGATACACGATGGTTGCATTTTACGTTTCACCCTTTGCAGAACTTTTTAATAATTATGAAATTGGTTCCAGTTTATTGCATACACGCAATACAAAAATACACACATTAATTGTCAATTTTTTCTTAATGCATCTGAAAAAACTGCAAATAACATCAAGACTACGAGACGAAAACTTGTATATTTATGTTATGTTATTTTTTCACTTGTATAAAGATATGTACTTGAATTTTGTGCATCCATATGGTTTAATTCACTAAAATTTTGATTCTTGATTGAAAAAATGAAAAATAACCTATTATGAAGGTTTCTTAGCTGAGATGGGAAATATTTTTCACTTAAAACGTATACATATCAACAATAAATAATACCAATTTTTTTATGTTGTCGTTGACATGCATGATTCTCGATATTCAAGAGTGCAAATCAACTTTTCTGAATAATAAGCACCCGGTTGCATTTCATTTTTTAATCATTCTAATGGTTACTTAATCATTTGGTTCTTATCACATATTGAGATCTAATACCTTGTTTAGAACACATGTAGATATGTAAATAGTAGGAAAAATAATATCCATTTCACAATGTAGGTGGAAAATGGCAGAAAACTAGATATCCTGGTCCTAATATATGTCTGATACCCAAGTTTCTCCAAAAACTAATACCACCACAAATTCAGCTCGTAATTTCGCTGACTATGAGCCGATCTCGAAACAGTTGCCTAAGAGTTGACGCAGATACCTGACACGTTTAGTAAAGCGGAGTTCTGGGTTGAACAACAGTCCTAGCTTTTTGATCTCGTTCACGGAGGAAAGTATTTAATTTTCAATACGTAGTCATCATTATTGCAGATTTCTCAAAATTATGCTTGAGCTTATGGGCCTTGTGAATATCAGAGATGGCGTGAAGATCATGGTTAATATACAACTGAGCAGAGGTAGACACTTGAGACGTACTGGTTTATATTGTATTTTTTTAGAAACAGATGAAAACCACTGATGTACAAGCTGAAAAGCAGGGGTCCAAGGAGATATCCTTGCGGCACACCCTTTGACACCGGCACAGATCTGATATAGTTCCATCCACAACAACTCTGAGTTTTATTGGAGAGATAGTTTCCTAAGAGTGACAATACTTCCTTAGAAAAACCAAATCATAAAAAAATAAACGGCATTGCTTTCTAAAGATATAGCTTTTAGGAAAAGCTACTAATGATGATGCCTTATTCTTGTCTCACACTGAATGTAGTCATTAGAATATAAAAAGGTTCCAAATCGATTACGTTTTAATCTTCAACGAGAGATTGAATGGAATGTCCTCGGAAATGGCCTTGTTACAATACGACAATGTAATTGTTACAAACAATAAAGCACGTGAAAAACAAAGAATTATGCCAAACTGGTTAATGAAATCGTTACCGTATTACCTAAATCTGAAACATTAGCGAATTACAAAAGACAATGACACATATATAGCGTTAAGGATTTCCCAACGACTAATGAAGTTTTATTTTTCGGTACTCATTACACAACATATGGTCGAGGTAAAACATATTTTCTGGTAACGGAACACGCAGTGTCAAAGATGGAAACTGTAAAATCATCGTCGGCACCAGTACAAGTACCCGACAAGTTAATAAAGTTTGTTGACACCGATCGGCGTTTATATCATGAAAAATAAATAATCAAAGTTATTATCGAAGTTAACCTGCTTAGAGCACATCAGATCGTGACATGTTCACCATAATTACAAACCTAATAAAGTTTCAAACACACTACGTTATGCAATGCGGATCAATGAAGCTGTCTGTGCCAACAAAAAACCTTTCACGTTCACCCACATCGAACAGTAAAACTGAATTCCACTATTGCTACAAAAAAAAAGATCGCACAATGTCAATATAAATAATCCAGTTCATAACAACATTTAATGCTCTGCTAGTTTCTTCACCAGAATGAATTATACAAAACGAGGTAGCTTTCTATTTGGAAACAAGTACATTATTTCAAAGTTTTTCGCGCCGAATACATTTCTTGCACAGTGTCTAATCACGCGAGATTTATCATTTATGTTATTTACTCAGTTGCTCGGGTTGACAAAAAGTGGAAATAAAGTAGCGAAACAGACAATGACCTCATTAGATCTAGAATGCTGTACCACATCTTATGGCAAATTTCCCCTATTTTCTGTTACATCATTTTCATTGCCATATAATCCATTTGGATTATGACGTATATCTTATTTTGAGAAAGGGAGGCCTCTTCTCCCATATCTTACTATTTATTGTGGATTTTGGCTCATTTGGTTAATAGTTTCCATATTTTCTTATTTTTCCATTGTTTTATTTTTTATGCTTCTAGGCCCTTTCCTATGTCGTCCCATTATCATGTTTCCTGGTCTCGACTCAGTTGAATTGGTGTCCATCTTGTTATTTTAATAATAATCTCCACTAATGGCCGTCTCATTGTGTTCTAACCATTCTAATCCTTACGATGTGATTACTCCCACTATGTTTTCAAGTTGAACTCTTCAATTTGGTTAATTTTTTCATCGCGGTTCTGCTTCTGGAATGATGTCAAGTGCTGGAATTTTTTTCATCATTATTCTTTTTAGCCTTCTTATGTCTTTTTACTTTTTTATTTATCTTTGTTGGTTCCATCGCATAAGTGATAAGTGTCCGTATTTATGTTTTATATTATTGTTCTTATACGTAGTTTTCTGTATCAAATTTCTTCATCTTCTTCATCTCCTTCATTATTGGATTCTTTTGTCACACCAAGGTAGTTGTTGAAAGTCTTCAACTTTTTCATTTCATTTATATTCAGTTCATATTTCTTTACTTCAGTTTCAAGTAGGTTTATTGATTTTATTACAGTGCTTTTAGTTTTCATTATCTCTTCTATATCGTATGTATGTGTGTTCCTATTGATTTTAATAGCTGTTCTGGTATCTATGTGTTGAATTATGTTGGGAAAACTGGGTCTCCTTGCTTCATACTACAGATTCGTGTTGAACTTTGCCATTTTTTTTTCGAAGTTTGTTTTTTTCAGTATGATTTGCAGCATTTTATCAATTTCTTATGTAATTTCAGATTCTCTCGCCATTCTGTTTCTTTAGAAAGTGTCAAAGGCACTTTTGAAGACAATTCATACAACATACAATCTTCAGTTTCATCTCCATGACTTTTTAACGATCTGCTTCATGGTGTCTTTGTTATTTTTCTTAGTCTGAAAATGTTATTTGAGGGCAATTTAGGAGAGTAATTGATCTTCAGTGTCACATATTCGTCTCCTTTTTTGCCACTTATGTTATGTTCCATTCTTTACGTATTTTGCTTTTCAATGTGCTAATACATATTTCTCCTTCGAATTTATTGTCTCCGGCAGAAGCTCTATCTTGCACTTTTTTATTACTCCCTCCTTAGTTGGATATTTTGTATATTGGTCCTATATTTCCTAAGCTCATATTAATGTTCTGTATCTGTAGAGTAGGGAGGGTGAGTGTAGACCCACAGCACTTAGGCCACATGTGACCCATTGTACATCCTCCCGAGGAGTTGTCCTCCTAGGCCATCGTCCATCCTGTCTTTTCCAGGAAGATGGGCAAGTTACTAGGAGACATCTCCTTTGTATCGGCAGGTGTAGGCCAAGACTCGCCGAAGACACACTCTTTCATTTACGATAATTCCGAACAATCGCATAGGACATGCCCGATAGTTTCATCTTCCTATTCACACATCCCGCATAGATGTGTGTCCACTAGCATCATATTATTGAGGTGTTTCCTTAGTTGACAGTGGCCAGTCAGAAATCCTACTGTTAAGGGTAGATTTTTCCTGGTCATCGCCAGATATTTCTCCGGCGCCAGCTTTCCAGGGTCTCCCAGGGTGATCCTGGCAAGATTGCATCCTTTGATTCCATCCCATCTCTTTAGGGATTGAACATGACTAGTTCCGCAATTGTCGAAGTCATCAGGCCATAGGTGTCACTGGGTCCTGAAATTGTTAGTCCAGCCGCTTCCTCGGCTTAAAAGTCGGCAATGCGATTACCTTTACTCCTGTCGTGCCCTTTAACCCACCTCAGGATAATGTTATTATCTACCGAGGCTTTGGCTAAATCGTGGTGGCACTCTAGTACTAGCCCTGAGGTTCAAGGCTAATAGGGCTTGTTTACTATCAGTGCATATTGTTATTTCATTGCCAGAAATTCCTTTCCTGGTTATTATTTTTGTGGCGATTGAGATACCAGCCAGTTTTGTTTGGACCACGCTGGTATTTTTCCCATTCCCCACTTAATCCTTAGGCATAGTGATCTGGAGTACACTCCACATCCTGAGCCTTCTTTGGTTTTTGAGTCGTCTGTATATATGCGTAGTGCATTTGTAGCATCTGACTGTGTTCTGTTTTATTTGTATTTTCTAGGGTTTATTAAACACAAACCTAAGTTCAACTGCATCACTGGCCGCCTGCAGCAGAGGTTGCGCAGTAAGCGGTTCTCACCATAGGCTCAGCCTCAATTGACCTATTTCTACTTCGAGGTTTACACCAGCCGTGCGCAATCGTAACATGTCCATTAACGCATCCTCCTTAACGTACAGGTCCAGAGGGGTCAGACCATCATATTATGTAATTACGTTATTTGCTTTGCAGTCCTATGGCACTATCAATTGATCTGTAATTTTCTACTCCTAGTTTTGCATAAAAATTTATTAAATTATAATCTGATTCATTCAATTTGTACGTTACTTCCGCTTGCTATTTTCTATTTTGTTTTATCTTTTCTTTTGAAGCCGAGTCACTCGAATCTTTTCTAATATTTTTCTTGATCGTACCAGTTCATTATGGCTCATCTTGGTCTCTAGAGTTCCTATAATATTTTTGCTGCCTGTTTTATTTATTTCCAATAGTCTCTTGAAAAACAATTGTTCAAGTATCTTCTGCTTTTTTGTTTACTAGTTGTATTCAATTCTCTTTTACATCTGCTCTGTTGCCAGCTTCTAGGCCACCTAGTATATTGTATATTTTTCTCATTCCAGGTCATACATTATAACAAAAACTGTGGAATTGTCTGCATGCAAGATCTACGAGTATGTGATATCGTCGAGGATTTCGAAGAGTGTATGCTAATATCCATAAAAGATCTACCTTCCTTGGCAGACCATGAATTCTTCAATGAAGTTCTTAACCAGGAAAAGCACGGTAACTTGAAAAAATTACCTTTCATTATCGACAACATGTTTAATCCGACATCCTTGCTAATTATGTTCCACACAATAATCCATAACTCTCCGTACTGCCACTGTCCATATATAATTTGCGATTATTAGCTTCTTCCAGTAACCGAAGTGATCGAGCATATGGCATATTCATAAAAATAATAGGTCATAAACAAGGAGTGTAATTTATTATGCAGCCTTGGCGATGTCATAAGAAACAGCTATTATTCCAAACATGAAATATTGAAACATAAAAGCTGAAAATAAATTGATCCAAACTGTTTCTAATTAGAGACCGTTTCCTACGCTTCAGCAGTTTATTTTTTATTTCGGAGAAGATTGAGTTGTAATTGTAAATTTCGTCTCGACAGCTCAAGAATGCGAAACAGTTATATATAGTAATAAGCAAATGTTTATGATAACGGAGCTTAATCGAAACAACACTGAGAAACGAAGCAATTGGTTCGAAATTTGTGGTAGTGCCAGTAGTGGTATAGTCTTTTTTTTCAAAAACTACACCTAACGATTTGATCTCCACAAACTTTATTTGAAAAATATCACAATATGTTTCGCTAGCGCAGTAGCTTTCTCAAGTAATTTGAATGTTTCAAGTTGTTCTTACATTATCAAATAAAGTTTGTAGATATCAAATCGAGTGGTGTAGTTTTTGAAATTACTATGGATCTTAAACAAGTAACGGCCGAATCAGTCAGAATAAAAAAGTGGTGTAGTCGTTGGCTTTTGGACGATATTGATACCAATCTTGTATCGAGTTTTCGTACAGTTATATCTAATGAAAACACCAGAACTAAAGAGTTTTTGTCGACGCGTGTTTTGCTAAATTAGCATTATAAAAGATGCTAAAAGTGAGATTAGATTGGCACCATGTGATCTAGACCACCTAAAAACAGTATTACATCTAATAAATTCAGTGTTCTTTGGCTCCTTGTATTTTTGTGACAAACTTTACAGGATACTTCACATAATCGTTATGTAAAAAAATACCTTAGAATATGAGATTCAGCTAGCTTGTGTATCGTTAAAGTACCTTTCCCATATATAAATTTAGAAAAAATATGAGCTCTCTGAAAATCTTTGAGAAATGTCACCATACTGCCATTCACGTTTAAATAATATACCTCGATTCTAACTCAATGTATGATTGAAAAATACGTTTGTCGTTGATTTTCATCCCGAAATTGTTTGGGTGGGAGTGTTTTCAGAATATGTATACTATATCAGTCATTAGTTTAATAATGGCCATTAAAAAGGACAAGCAGAGAGAATCTAACAGGTGGAAACAATCAGGAAATGTTCGTTCCTAGTCCTACAGACTATTTGCTGTTCCCATTTTCCTGCCAAATTTGACATTCAGTACTGAATTATAAGGACATACCTACGTATAACTATCAAAGGAAGAAAGAAATCAATTAAAATCGAAATGAACTTTTTACCAAGTTCCCTTAATTGGAAACCTTGAGAGATAAAAAGTCAGTTGACTTATGGAAAAGTTGTCCATTTAAGAGCATATCTAAAAGGTTTTTAAGAATTTAAGAGATTCCGATTAGTTCCGGAGATATTCGATGAGAACCGAAATGTTTACTTTTTCTGATATTATTTTAATACGAGTTGGATATCTATTCACCGGGTTCAATTTTTATATAGTGACAATTTCAATGGTGTATTACCATAATTGTTTAGTTGGTGAATTCTGTTTAAAAAATCTGTTTTTCTGTTAACCAGCTGTCGTACCCCTATGAACGACAACCCTCAGAAGTCGAAACTTGTACGAACCAAGGACTATCAAGGTNTGAATTCTGTTTAAAAAATCCGTTTTTCTGTTAACCAGCTGTCGTACCCCTATGAACGACAACCCTCAGAAGTCGAAACTTGTACGAACCAAGGACTAACAAGGTCTTACCTTTTAACGTGTGATTTCTAACACGGATTGGATGATAACAAGTGAAAATCGATCGTTAATCCTGGGGCTTGAACCACCGACCAACACGGCGGTCGATTTGAGTGAGTGATCAAAGCACCCACATCGAACCGACTGGTTATCGAAACTTTAAAACAACAAATAAACAACTTTTTTTCTACTTCAAACAAATTTCTATCTATTACAGTTTCCGATTTTTCCATTTTCCTGATGGGCCTGCAAAAAGTATATTGATACAGAAATAAAAGCAAAAGGAAACAAGGTATATATCTCTTTCAATTTCTATATTAATGTTTTGTGCAGAAACCGAATAAGAAAGAGGGATTTTCATGAAAGTAAATATCTACACAATTTTTATTGTATGAACTTTATTTTATCTTTCTTCCTTCTTCTCACTTTTTATATATTGATGGTGAAGTAGGAAGCGGAATTTATCAAAGTAAATTTCTCCCGTGTCTGTCCCTGATCAATAGAAATTAAAAAAAAATATTCAACAAAAACTCCATTACATATGAAAACATGGCTGATTCTATTGCATTATATGTTATCTGTCGAGTTGCATATTGAATATCTTCAGTCAAATCACAGTTATCAGAATTACAGATAACAAAGCATTTTGAACTATTAACATATGAAGATTTTATTAATTTTGTTGTTTTCACTGCCTCCTTGGTTGATTATTAGGTTTGAAAAATCACTGTAATGTTTGTCAAACCTCACTTTGATCATCTTCTGTTAGATGAAAGTTCAGGTTTACAGAACCGCGACACGCGTTTCGATATGCAATAGCTTCCTCAAGCAAGGCTGTTGAATTGTAATATTTCAAAATCTAGAAACATTAGCTATTATCTATGGTTCAATCAGATAATTACTTCGTGGCTACATTCAAACCCGAAAAGAGCGTATATAATCCTTAATTGACTTGAAGCAGCTAAAAGCAGGTCCATAAATTATGATCAATTATCTCCAGAGAGACCAAGTATGATTGTCTGGTAAGAACAGATTCAGCAAATCAGAGTTACCAATTTAATCTGTCATTGGATATTGAGAGTTTCTGAATTTGCTAGAAGGTTAAGTTTCGAACCATATTCCTGATTAAACTCATGTCCCACTGTGAAGAGGAGTAACATACGTTGAATTCATTTTTCCATTTTGGAAACTGTTTCTATGTTCTTTTATGCGTGCTTTGAATGTTCTCCTAGTTGTCCCCTATGAGATGTTTCTGACTAAATGAAAAGGAATAACAATCAAGTATTTATCAATGATTAATAAACTTTATTTGGCGTGTTTTTGACAAGAACTACCAGAACTATGATACATCGTATAACAGAATTTTTGAAACGAAATTTTTAGGTAATTTATTCCTCTACAATATTGATAAGCGGAACACCTATAGGAAACCAGATATTAGCAACAAATATGCGACTTTTGACCTTAGATTTTAATAGACGCGTACACCCTACCATACTTAGATTTTGAGACAATTTTAGTGATGCCAAAAAAAAGTTTATACGGGATTATAGCTGGGTATTCCAAATTCCAAACTGAACTTACCAAGATGACTCGACATATTTGAAGATTTTTTGACAGAATGAAGTTGACACTTTCCTGTCTTAATATCTTATCAAGTTTTGCCGCGATCTGACATTTTTTTCAGGCGTACTTATACTATTTTTGAAACCATTGAGAAAAAATCATCTAATAATCTGAACCTAATTTTTTTATACGGACCTGTGGCTAATACATAGTTGAATTTGGTTTTACAGTGACTACAAAAATCGATAAAAAAAACAAGGGGTCCGTATTCAAAAGAATAAAGTTGATGATGAAATCTAATTAATGAATCATCGCATTGTAAATTGGTTTATATCAGATTATAGCACATATGAAACGGTATTGAACATTTTTCTGCCTTTTTTTTATGTCATTCGAAACTGGGGCGGTATATAGGGTCAAAAAACGAAATTCGACAATTCTAGTTTCTGGCGAATATTTCAAGAACAACCACTGATATTCTTCATCTGAACAGAGAATATATCAGTTCTCCAAAACCAACCTTGTAGGACTTTCCGTTTCCGAGATAGCAGCACTGGGTCCTGCTAAACGACCTGTATAATTTTCAGTTGGACCATTGTTTTTTTTCAAGAATCACATATGCTATTGTCATTACTAGATTTCTAATGAGATTTCAGAATTTATACATCGAATCCAAGATTTCTCAATTCATAACAGATCTCAGTTATGTTGGAATAACAGGATATCAAGTTGAATTTCTGAAATTCGAAATACAATCACTGCAAGATCTACCCTGCGTCCACAGGATTTTTGAAGGCAGACAAAAAATGTTCATCCTGGTAAAACGTCCATTTCCTAAACTAATCAATATAATCCTCTCAAAATAGTAATTCAGGCGAAACGTACTATTAACAATAATCGTTGAGAATTATGAAGAACAAAAGTAGGAAAATTGCCAACAGTGATTTTTTTAAGGAATATCGTATGTAGCTAAAGACCACTCCTTTCCTTTGTGTACTTACAGTAGACGTCATAAATTGAAAAAAGTAGTAGCCTTAGCTGTGAGCCGTAAATAAATTTTTGAAGTAGGCGAACTAGTTAGCTGCAAAATGTGTGGGTTACTCGACTTATTAACAAGAAAAAATTATAGGCTTACTCATAATAGACCATGTAGAATTGGATATGGTAATTCACAGATTACAATCATACCGCACGGATTTATTTGACAGATTCAGATTTTAGTTACATAACTTCGAAATTATGATGAGACTTAATCCATCATTTATGTTAACAAGATGTATAAGACGGGAAGTGGAATATTAATGATCTGAAGATAATTTGTATTCAATTTGTGCAAAAAATTATGTGTTTTCCAAATGATGTTGAAGTAGCGTTTTTTATAAAATATTAATCAGAAAAGTGTTTCAATTTATACTTGTCAAATGTGACTGTATTGTTTCGTATTTTTGTGTAAGAACACAACGATAGACACTAGTTTCAAAATAACTTCGAATTCTTTGTACAAATTATGTATCATTGCTACATGAAATTTTCTTTTATATGTCTTACTGGATTTATAAATCTATTGTTTTGTGATTCCGTGTTAGAAATCACATGTTAAAAGGTGAGACCTCGTTAGTCCTTAACTCGCACAAGTTTCTTAACTTGAGAGTTGTCGTTTGTATGGGGGCGACAGCTGATTAACGGAAAAACAGATTTTAAACAGACAGATTGATTTACCTTCATTATCAGATTCTGGAAAGTTATACGCCCAAAAAATAGTAACAAACATTGACTCCTCCTCAAAACATGTTTTTCGAAGAATATTCTTAACATAATTATGGTTCACAAAAGTTTTGTGCTTTCGCGAATCTTGGAACTATATTTTCTAAAAACTTAATGAATACTTTTGAAGAACTGTTGAACTTCTCCAAACTTTGACCACAAGTACAGTCCATTATGTATTCATTGAAAAACGCCACAGTAATTTTCATGATGATCATTCTTGTTATACTTAGCATATTCATAGAGTCGTACAACTGTAGTTGTAGTTGTAGTATACCAAAATCCAATGTTCCGTTGGAAAAATTGGAACGGAAAAGGAAAGATTAATAACTGTATTGGGTTATTTTAAAAATGTGTCCGTTTTAATGTCTGTGTTTTTGAAGATTCATATCTCAATGAATATTAATTTCACTGTGTTGGGAGATATACTATTTAGTACTCTATTCCAGACCTACAGTATTCCAGGACGAGGTGGAGCCCCTGGCAGAGACTGACTCATCTCATACGGTGCATGGGGTGGCGGAAGGTAAAAACTATACCTTTCTACAACCGTGCCAAATCAGCACAGCAGAGTCCTATTGTGAGAAATTCAACGAAATGTACCGAAAATTGCATCAGCAGCAGCCGGCACTTGTCAAGAGAAAAGGTCCGATCCTGCGTATCACTAATCACCGTTCGTAAATTGACCGATTTAAGCGTCATAGTTTTGGCTCACCCACCTTACTTCCCAGATCTCTCGCCAACTGACTATCATCTTTTCAAATACTTCGATAACTTTCTCACCGGTAGAACTTTCGCCATATCAGGACCAGGAAAAAACGTCCTTCCTCGACTTTATGGAGCCCCGTGGACACAACTTTTATGCTGACGGAATTGATCGATTTGTGTTACAATGACAAAAGTGCACTGATTCAAATGCAGCTTACTTCGATTGAACTGAATAAGAATTCACTGAGATTTGAAGTAGACTCAAAAACGGACAAAACATTTGAAACAATCTGACTTGGATTTGAAGTGTGTTCTTGGAAGTATAACTGAACGAATTTACTAATTTTGTGACGTTCATTTTTAATGAAATCATATCGGTGTTAATGGTGGAAGAAGTAATGAAAATATTTAATATGGTGCGGGGCAAAACAAAAACTGTTTTCAAACATCAGAACTGCAACACTTCAGGAGATGGAGTTAAACAATGAGTGAATTGCCTTCACTTCACTGATGATTCAGTAGTTTATAATAATATGGCGCAGACATTGCAGACATCTATTTATGAGTTCTAACGAGAGAAGAATTGAGATTGAGAAAACGAAACAAAAATATGATTCAAGAATGAGAACGAAAAAAGGGATATGAAACAACAAGTGTAATCAAGAGAAACGATTAATCCAGCAATTGTTCGAAATCAGATAAGATATTTAGAGACCAAAAGGACCAACGATCGCTGAGGAATTGGAAAAATAAAAATAAACTGATTTTGAAAGAGGTGTGAATCTATTTCAACAGACAGTCTTGGTTTTTAAATGAAGCTGGAAAGTTATATTGTTTGAAATCAACTGTTCTAATTTGTTTTTCGTAGTGTCACGTATTTATAAACGAAAGAAAAACGTAACAATAACTTCATTATGAAAAATTTCTGGGTACTTTTTATCTTTCTTTATGTTATGTATGTTTCTAACGAAAGAAAATCAGGATTATTGGAATCTGAGTTATTTCAATCAAATTTGGCATCAAATAAAGAGACAAAATAGATTTCATCAACAGATACCTATACTATAATTGCAAAATAGTAGGCACTAAATTCTCAGAAATGACTTGTCGTTTTTGCCTCAATCTGTATCTTGCGGTGGCGTACGGAAATTATACTAGACAGAAGAGGAAAGTGGTGATGAATTATATAGAATCACAAACTTGACAACGATGTTTTCATTTTGATGCAATAATATTTCTGAGAATTGAATGCCTACTATTATGGGATTGTACTATAGTACTGATTGAGAAATAATCAAAGTACCTTTCGAACGAATCATCATATGACATATCCATTTGAAATTTTCCTGCCATCAACGGATTTTACCAAGGACAAGTCTGATGTCAGTTATCAATTACTCCTAATTTGTTGCATCACAACATCTTTCCATTCACCTGTCTAAAACTTACCTAACGAAGCGTAGTGCAAAATAACCATTTCCTGTATGTTTACCTACTCCAAACGGAGATCTTCGCGTATGCTTAGCTAAACATCAAGTTGTTTGTAATGTAAATAGGAGCATTATAAAAATTATGAGCTCGAGCTAAAAGCAGGGTTGCCAACAAATCGTAAAATACCCAAAATCTGCGTATTTTCATCAGTATCTTCGCGCATTTGGTTTTTGCAGATTTCTAGAGTGCCTCAGATTCATAACTTGTGGAATTTTTGGTGGAACTAACGGTCTAAACACATTGACCTGTTCTGCACTTTTATGGTATTTGTTCTATTCAGAACTGATAAAATGTTATGTGATTCACTGGTGTTATCCCATTTCAAACATTGCGACACAGTTTATGGCACTCTTCTGCGAAAAGCTGATGCTTATCGTAATCAGAAAGTTCAAAACTCTTGTCTCAGTTTGATTATTGTTATGAGGAAAGACCGAATTTCTCACACAATGAAAGAAATGGGCTGGCACTGGTAGCACTCAGATTTTCATTAAGCAGTTTACAAAGCCGCCACACGTTTCACTCTATAATACCTTCTTCAATCTATATAGTTGTGATTTCAAATTTTATTATGATCTTTTTAGGGCACTTGAATAAAAGCTTGTTTTAAAAGTTTTTTATCATTATTTTATTTTATATTTTTTAGTTTCAATCGATAGTTATCGATCAATACGAAAGCCCATCTATAAAACGGAGGGTCCTTCAACAGAAAAACTTAAGGAACGGGGAAAACTATTATTAGGAGAAACTATATTCTGTATAAGTAGGTAGGTACCTACTTCTCATTCCAGAGCTTCGTTTAGCAGGGTAAGAGCTAATATACAACAGAGTGCGCTCCGGTCCTCTGAGGTGGTACGTTCAGGACATCATTTTACACCCTGATGTCATCCAGTCCTCGGCACGGCCTCACCTTGTGGTGAAAGTTGCGCCACTTTTTTCAGCTTAAAGCTTACTCGTGCCTGACGAAACACCGTTCCGGGTTTGATTTTGGAGTTTTCCTTCTTCTAGACGGGTTGCAGACCTATGCTAATGACGCCCATCTCACCAAATTACACAAGTCATGGTATGCCTCTTGTGCCTGTTGATCACATTGCGTGATGGACCCTCTTACTCTGGGAACTTAGAGGGTGGTAGATAATAATATTTTTTTACAACGCAAACAAATATGGGTTCTTTCAACCTACTTTACCATTTATTGTCTTATTTTTAGAGTCGGGAAGTAGGTATTTGAAGGTAAAAGCTTGATTTTTTTTCTAGAAATATTTTTTTTTATTGAAGCCAACCCTAGATGTGGCATCTATTTCATGGTGGGCCTACCTACGAATGCGTGTACGAAATTTCGTGTCCCTGATATTTACCGCTGAGGAGATCTCTCGTACGGAGCCGATCCTGGCAGCAGCATCAGGTCACGTTTATGATTAACAAGCATTGTCATCGGTTCTGGACCAGCATGCAAAATTTCAGGTCAATCGGATACCGGGAAGTGGGTCAAATTAAACTTGCAAGATTTGTTAACATACATACAAGTCAAGTTAAATGAAAGCTTTCAAAAATAAGGAAAATATGGAAGGATCAGTTGAAAGACCTAACACTCACCTAACCTTTTATTAGTCACTGTTATTGATAATCATGTAGTGCTCATGTACCTACATGTTCAGTTACAGACAAATAGAAAACAATTTATTATTATTATTATTATCATCGTAGTATGCGCTGGTCAGGTCCTATTCCCCGAAGCCCCGATACATTCGGGAGGCCGCGCCAGCATTATTAACCAACGACCACTCCCAACACTGTGGGGAGAGTTATCATTGTGTCCGAGAATCATGTGCCCCGAGAGAGCGTATTAAGCCAAGAATGACAGCCTTCTGCATCTGTCCGACAAATATTTCTGTCTTAGTACGGCAAGCCGGTATGATTTTAGGATTCGAGAGTAGAGAGGGCATCATTCAACCAAGGACTCCAATAATCAGAACAACCATCTTGACAGAGTGATCTGGATAGTCTGTGGAGTTCGACGAGAAAATCTCGATATTCCATCCATTTTTCCTCCTCTTTTCAGACGATATTCGTCTCGCCAGGAGCTGAAAACTCCACGACAAAAACACTATATTATTATTATTAATTACTGATCTAATTATACAATATATTTTTCAAAATGGACTTTCTACGCCTTCAAATAAAAGTTACAGAAAAGACGGAAGATACACTGAAATAGTGAAACAAATGCCACTTGATCGAACAGATGATTTGCTTTGGGAAAGAAAGTTTTTGGCTTTCTACAACTCCATCCTAATACAAAAAATGTGGGAATCTTCAGGAGGTATTGATTTTCCAGTTTGTGCCAGAAAATCACTTTGCATGATCTACACATTTATACATAGAGTTACCTCTTCTAAAATTCATTGCTTCCCTCCTTTCTTTGGAAGATTTTCACATTTTTTTGTATGAAGTCGGAGTAGTAGAAAGCCTAAAACTTTCTTTCCCAAAACTTAGTCACTCCTAAAAATATAACCCTTTTAATTTAAACAAGATTATTTGCTGTTTCTGCAGGCGTGACCTGCATCTTTGAATATATCTGCCGCAGTTGCAGACGAAACTCAAAGCCAAAAACTTGCAAGCCACGCACGATAAATTCGAAAACAGAAAATAATGTGTTAAACACCAGACGTGATGACCATTTGATCTTTTTTTCTGTTACTTTTTTCATTCATTTTGACACAGATCTTTTGCGTTTTTCAATCGGATTTTGAAAGTATTTGACATCCAGCAAATAAACCCTGGAAATATCTATGACCATATATGTTTGATACTCAATATTGCAGCTGAACAGTATCCATAGAATTATTTGGAAGCAAAAACATCATGTGGATTTTTTGTCCAATATTAATTTCTCACGTCAAAATGAATCACTAGTTGACGCAATTAATATAGTGGGCTATAAGAAGGCTTACCATACGTCCGGGATCAGCCCGGACAGTCCGAGATCAGCCCGGACAGTCCGGGATCAGCCCGGACAGTCCGGGATCAGTCGGGACAGTCCGGGATCAGCCCGGACAGTCCGGGATCAGCCCGGACAGTCTGGGATCAGCCCGGACAGTCCGGGATTTAACTATTTGTCCGGGAAAGATTACCAGATTAACAAAAATCAGGGATTTTTGATGACATGGATCAGTTGTTTGATGAGAAAACATGTTGTGGTGACGTAATCGGTAAACTGGTACCAAAGTGGAAAGCCCTGCCTGAAGAAAAAAACCCACGACACAAGAGAAATGGAAAGAATTATTTGAGTCTATGTCAATATGCAATATCGACTTTTTAAATTGGTGGAGTTTGGGATGTGCTTGTGTACATCAGCACCAGTGGAGAGGGTATTTTCAATAATGGGCAACGTATAAACTCAAAGTTGTCTTGCGTGGACTTTTATGAAAACATCAAGAATGATAAAATGGTTCTAAATAACGTTCTGTCATCGGAAAAATATCAACCTCGTCCAACTGAAGACGAAGGCCAACAATCAGAAGATCGGCAGGATCCAGTAGATTAGATAAATGGACTTTACTTCAGTTATATCATTAAATAACTAATACAGATACTTAGAATAGACAGTTAATGAATAATTAAAGGTTAAATTTTTAACTGAGATGTTGTTTTTTAATTATTATTCAATTATAATTTTTCCCCTATGCGTATTTACAAATGACCGCGATTGTCCGGGTTTGGCTTCCAGCAATTAAAAAAGAAGTCGTGGATTGGTCGTGCGAAATTATGGTTAGCCTAACTATAGGGCTATTTTTGCCTACATTTTTGACTGGTATCAAGCGGTATTATTCAGCATCAAATACAAATATCACCCCGTATAGAACTTTAATGGATTGGCAACACTGGTTAATAGTTACCACACCTCAGCACGAAGTGTTCAAGTATGATGGAGCCTATTTCATTATAACGGGTTCTATTTCAAAACGAAACTCATTTAATTTCGATAGTTTCGCAGACATCCTGCGTTCAAAGAGAGAAAATGATACACTCTCCAGACAAATTTCGTGACTATCCTATATAATCTGGTGAAGGTCATCGCGGGTTAACTTGCCCGAGCATATATTTCTTCGTTTCCGGAGAGAGAATTATTCTGAAATTGTTGAACGTTTATCTGCAAGGCAGGAGAATTGCTATTCGAGGAACGGTTAATCGTTATATGGTGTTGGAATTCTTGTATCGATACATAATTCATTATTAAAATTGTAGATCTGATCAAATGCAGATTTTTTAGGGATATATTCGAGGAAATAAGGCAACACGAATTGGCATAATTTTTATCGATCGAACACCTAATAGACAAATAACTAGTTTTTTCAACCAATCTTTGTAGCATGTGATGGAATTAGATTCATCAATGAAATGGAGGTGAATAATTCAATAAATTTTCTACACGTGACTATTACTAAAAGCAATAATAAACATGAATTTATTTCTCAAAAACCATCTTATACTGACGGTGTTATAGATAATTCATCGACACATAAAGTAGCTGCATTCATAATAATGCTTCATAGACTATTGAATATTATCAAACAAATAGCTGTCAACTATCAGTTATAAGGTAGATGTTATCGACTCCATTTTTTCGAAAAATCTACGAAAACAACTTGAACGTGCCTAATAATTTAAGCAAATTTGTAAGGAACAATAAAAACGTTATATTGGCCAACCAGGGAGAACCTTTTTTCAAAGATTAAAAGAACATAGAAGTAGTTTCTTGAATGTGAAAACCAATTCCACATTCACAAAGCATATTCTGACAGAGGGGCATGGGTTCAATCACGACTATGAAGTATTACATTTCGAAGATGTGTGGTTTGAAACTCAACCTTTTCGAATGCTTAGAAATTTATAGATTTGATAATTCTGAAAATTTACTGAATCACCAAATAGAAATGAATTTTTGGGGAAGAAAGTTTTTGGCTTTCTACTACTCCATCTTGATACATCATCCTTCCCTTGAACAATATAATTCAAACATCTCACACTATAAAATTGCCTATTGAAATACATCTTTTGAGCGAAAATATAACTCTTATTAAGTTTTAATAGAAAATAAAAAAAAAGTTTGCCCCTACTAAGCCTTCAAATGTTAACAAAAAATCCTACCGATTCTCTTTCAAGGTGATCGAATTATTGTGCAACAGTTGAACAGTATTATTAAACATAATTTGTCAAAAAAATGTTACTTTCATTGGTGGTTTTTTAAAACCCCTCCAGAAAATAACAAGCAGCTTAACAAATTTTACCTCTGAAAGCTGTAAACGTTCATTCAATGGAACATTTCAATGCGTAGTTTTCAGCGAATTCACCTTTATTCATAGAAATAATGTCGGCCAGGTAAAATGGGCAAAACGAAGTGCTTTCGAAACACAAATATAGTTCAGAAATAATTAACCCACAATTCACATTTGAATGAATTAAACTTCATTTTTCCTACAGGAGGAGGAAAAATAATTACACATTATTCTGTAGCCGGAAAAATAGAGACTCAAGACTCATTAAAAAAAAATGAAGGTTTTTTCAAGCGCTTCACGAAAGGTTCTACGGATTTCAATCGAAAAATGAATTGGTTTTTTGTTACATCATTTCTATATTTTAATTTCATTGTGGTAGTAGTTTTTTCTAAGAGGCACTTCTATCATGAATAGCTTTCGTATCGATCAATCCGTAAATTCAGAAGCACTTGTCACAGTATTGGAAATAACCAAGACTTGTCTCGTCATTTCATTTGGATTCCAGGACATCGACTACGGAGACACATCTTCACCGGCAGCAGGAGGTTGCATATCTTAATGAGGATCTAGAAGTGATTTCGAATTGGAGTGACGGTAACCAGGTCCAATTTAATGCCACAAAAGCCCTGGCATCAGTTTTCTCCAAGAAGATAAATATCTCCGAACCAGATATAATAATGTCAAGTCAAACAATTCTCCTTTCTGCTTTGATAAGTTTGTTGGAGGTGGAAATGGACATCAATATGTCTTGGTGCAATCATGTCGCTGGAATTGCAAAGGCTGCTTCTCAAAAGCTTGGAACACCGTTTCGAACCAGAAAACTACACACCTCAGCAACTTTTGATGCTTTATAAACCTCAGATCAGACCTTCTTTGGAGTATTGTTTTCATGTATGGAGCTCTGCCCCCAAACATACCCTGAAGTTGCTAGATTTCATCCAGAAAAGAGCCATCCGCCTGAGTAGAGGCGCGAACATCACGTGCAACCTTGATAGCCTGGAACATCGAAGAAAGGTTGAATATTTGTCCCTCTTCTATAGACACATTCACGGAAAGTATTCAAGTGACTTGGCACATTTGATTCCACCAAGAGCGGTACATATCAGAAATACGCGACGGACTGTGGCTGCTCATCGTTTTGAGGTTCAACTCAGTACACCTCGAACTTTACTGTTTAGGAACTTTTTCATCTGGAGAACTGTGTTTATGTGGAAAGAACTTTCTGAGAACGTTTCTCCAAATGGATATAATCTCCAGCGATTCAAATCCAATGTGGATCGCTACTTTCGCACAGGCACCGCTCTGAGAGCGCCTCAATTTCCTGTAGTGCTTGTGTTTTGTCCTTAAAAAAGGAACGTTTTAAATGGGATGAGCGAGTAGAAATAGTATGAATTCCAAACCGATATATTAATTTTATATCTAGAAACTATTAAATAACGTATTATAAGATTCGTTCTCGATGAAATGAAACTAGTTTAATGACAGGAATAATTATTATGATAATTGGAAATGGGAAAGGAAACTACGCAATTAGATGATGGTGAAAACCTAATCACTTTGAGGTCTATAAACGTTTCACAAGCTTGATGATATAATTTTCATTACTAGTAGCATTGAGAAACCTTGATTTCTAATGGTTGATCGATTACTTCCGATGGCATACAGGGCGACCGATACAAAAATTATTTTCTTTGAGGAGAGGTAGACATCACAGCTTTTTTCCAACATGTTCTCATCGCTACATATTTCCAAAGAAATAACTGTGTCTATGAACAAATGGATGGAGCCGCCGTAGAAGGTCCTTTTAGCACTGTTGTTGCAAATTTCTACATGAAAGTTTTCGAGAAGTACCCAGATAGGGAAATTTTCGAGAAATGGTTGCAGAGAATTCGCGAATCTGGTTCCATTAATTACCCGAAACAAGAGAGAAGACACGAAGAAACGGAGAATGAAGACACTGAATATATATTTTTGGAGTTTGTAGCAGACTTGGTAACAGAGAATCCAAACATTAGAAATATTTAGTACTGGCAGAATGGCGGATTCATAATAAACGCATAAAACCACAACAAAACAGCAACTGTGTCGATTTCGACAAAACAAAAAATTGAGTTGTCAAAATAAGAAACATTTTGAAGACTGTGTCGCGGGCGACTGTTTCCATCAACAATGAAATGTCCCGTCGACAAGCGGATAGATCAAAAGGTTTCAGTGTTTTGTCTTTGTTTTTGTAAACTGAGTTCGCTATGTGGAAACGGTAGGCGACATTATTTCATTTGAAGTTTTAATCTGTGATGGGTATAAATTTCGATTATCGGCACTAGGCAGGCTATTTTTATTGATTTGTTGCACTTTCGATCATTTCAGACAAGAAAAAGATTCAATTTTGCTTTTTAGAACATGAGCGAAAAAAAAAAACAATGGACAGTTAAAGAACACAGCAATTTATATACTGTTCGTGTAGATGAAACGATAGAAAACAGTTCACAACAAAACACGCGACTCAGATTAGTTATTGCTTGTTTGATGAAATTCCAGTACCGTATTTCGAAACTAAGACTACTTTTCGTTTCTGTTTTTGAAAATGAAACTAGTCGTATGCGAGTCCGTTTGAAGGAAATCCCTCATAAGCCGGTCCAGCGTTAGCAGAATATTGCGAAAACATAAATATTATCTTTATGGCATACAGCTTCATTATAATTGTTTTAGCCATGATTTTCAGCAAATACTTTTGTTCATGGGGAACGAACGAACACAAAGAGTGAATTATTTCACTCCTCAAACATATTCCTTTTAATATAAGACAGAGAAAATCAATATAATTGAATCGTGATCATGCCTATTTCCAACGATCCATAAGGAGATACATGGATAGAAAGTTTCCCAGCAAGGTTACTAAATTTGATCAGCATACATTTCTACCACTCCTCAAGATATGAAAAAACGAATTATGAACAGTTTCACAACAATAACTCCGGTCATGTTGAGTAATGTAAAAAGATCAATCAAATTGTCACTACAGAATATTTATTGTAGTCTTCTTTATTGTTTGAGAAATGATCAACATTAAAAAAAATTCTCACTGCGAAAATCCATTAGAAAATCATATGCAGTTATGGGGAGCCTCTATTCATAAAAAAACTATCAATTCGACAGTACAGAATAAGCGATGGTATAACTTTGTTGAACCATTGGAAATCAAAACACTGAACCAAAGTCTGCATTTACTTGAAAACTTCTAATTCTAGGTGAAGGAACTACATATATCATTCACAGGTACCTATATAAGTAAACCTTCATCATAGAGGCACAATGAATGGGTACTATTATTCAGATACTGATGGTACAAGCCGGAAGGAATTGACCATCATCTATGAATAGTCTTCTAAATCAAATTCCAGAAATCTACTTTTTACGGCTGATTTAATACATGTGAAATGGATTTTGAGGTATGTATAACCTAAATTGAAGTCCTCTCTGATATATAATTGAAAAATTAAATGGGAAAAAAGTAATCCATTTCAAAAAACATAACTTCGATATATATCCTTACATACATTCATCTATCCATCCATAATTTCATCTATCCATCCTCACATTCTCCATTCTTACATCTATTTATCTTTACATCCATCCATCCTTAAATCCATCTGTCCTTACATATATTCATCCTCACATCCTCCATCCTTGCATCCATCAATCCTCACATGTATTCATCTTCAACTCATCCTCACAACCTCCATCGTTACATCCATCATTACATTCATTCATTTTTGCTTTTATTCATCCTTACATCCTCCATCCTTACATCTATTCATCCTTGATCCATCCATCCTCACATTTATCCTTACATATTTTCATCCTTACATCATCCATTCTTGCATCTATGCATCCTCACACTGTCCATCCTCACATTTATCCCTGCATTCATCCATCCTTTCTTACAGGCTCCATCCTTACATTCTCAATCTTTACACCTATCCATCTTTACATTCATCCATCCATCCTCACAATCATTCATCCTTACATCAATCTATTCTTACATCTTTTCTCTTTACATCCATACCATACATCATTCCATCCATTCATTTTTGCTTGTATTCATCCTTACATCCTCCATCCTCACATCTATTCATCCTTGATCCATCCATCCTCACATTTATCCTTACATATTTTCATCCTTACATCATCCATTCTTGCATCTATCCATCCTCACACTGTCCATCCTCACATCTATCCCTGCATTCATCCATCCTTTCTTACAGGCTCCATCCTTACATTCTCAATCCTTACACTTATCCATCTTTACATTCATCCATCCATCCTCACAATCATTCATCCTTACATCAATCTATTCTTACATCTTTTCTCTTTACATCCATACCATACATCATTCCATCCATTCATCTTTACTTACATTCATCTATCCTAACATTCTATCCACCTTCGGGTTGTTTGGAGCAGTAGCCACGTCGTTCCTTTTCATTAGTTTGTCGTCCTATTTCGGTTGCACAAATTGATGTATGTGTAAAGATCCACTGATAATACTGTATGCCATTAGGCCGATAGCTCTTGAAGGGTGGGTCAACATTTGTGGTATGGATTACAACATTCGGAGTCATTGGGAAATATATTCAACTCACCGTCTGCATAGTTTGATTCGAAACTAGATAAGGAGCATGTCTGCGCGATGCCAGAGGTCGGTCTGACACTCACAACTTCTTATCGTATCACAAAACAATTACGTGACATCTAAGCGAGAACGGTTTCAACACACATCAGCAAACAGAGAAACTCTACAGACAAGTCTGCGTTCCAATTTCGAAGTGTTTAATTCGGCATTTGATGGAGTCGGCTGGGTTTTGAGATTTGTGGTCTATAAACGAATGAAGTTTCTGATACACACAGACGCTTGAAGGCTTATAAAAATTATTTTGTAACTGGGCTGTCTAATTGAAAGTGGATGCTTATCTGGCATGAAATATGAGTTTATTGAAAAAGGTATACTAGCAAGATTGAAAATATGTACGAACACGATCCGAAAGAATTTTATGTGAGATAAACATAATAGTTACAGAACTAGTTAAATTACTGTTAAAAACTAACACGTCTTTAATAAAATGGATGCAGAAAAACAAAAAAGAAAAATTAGAGCCGGAAATATAGTTATTTATTATACGAAGGAAAAAAGTATTAGATTTTAGCTCGAGGTTGTGTTGTGTGTCCCGACGCGAAGCGGAGAGATACAAAAAACCGATAGCTAATAATTATTACAATATGTTAATGTCAGAAAATTATCGATGTGAAATTTGAATTTTCAAACAGGTAGGCTGTTGTACTTATAGCGTTGCTGGGAAACCACCGGAGTTAGTAGAAGCAGCGAAAGTAGTGTCACAAAAATTATTGCCAGCCAAATCGCGGAAAATTTATGAAACCGCGTATTCAAGATTCATGGAATGGAAGATGAAAAAGACATGCAGTTCTTTCTCGGAGACGGTGTTATTGGCTTATTTTTCGGAACTGGCACAACAACAAAAGCCATCAACAGTGTGGTCGAATTATATTCAATATATAAAGTATGTTATAATCCAATAATGATGTAGACATTTCAAAATATTTCAAACTAATTACATTTCTGAAACAAAATGGGAAAGATTACACGCCCAAGAAAAAGGCGATATTTACGAGTACACATATCAGCGACTTTTTAAATAATGGTCCCGATGAAGTTTATTTAATGGCCAAGGTTGCTGTTGTATTTAGGATTGCAGCAGCTTGTCGAATTTGTGAAATCAGCCAGGTAATATTAGATGATTTCGAAGATTCGGGAACGTTATTAAATGTGAAACTCAAGCAAACAAAGAATTATGTAAACAGGAGATTAATAGTTACTGAAGAATATATTAAATTTTACCGAATATACATATCCCTTCGTCCAGCAGCAGCAAAGGATCGCCACCTGTTTTATGCATATCGCAAAGGAAAATGTATCAATCAGGTTGTGGGTAGCAATCAGTTTTATAAGATACCTGAAGCACTGGCTAATTATCTTCAACTTGAAAATACCATTTCACAAACAGGTCATTCATTTAGAAGATCGTCTGCTGCACTTTTAGTAGAATCTGGGGGAGACTTGATGATACTGAAGAAACATGGCGGTTGGAAGTCACCGACGGTCGCTGAAAGGTATGTTGATGAATCGGTAGCACACAGGACAATTTTCCAAATATTGTTTCATTTATTTTCTGACTAGTCAGCAAAAAGACTACCTTTTTCTATATACCGGGTGTCAACGAATCTATTAGACAAGTCATAACTTCTAGACTATTAGGTGTATCAAAACGAGATTTGGTACAGATAAATGGTATGTGGAGAGGAGAGTTTTCACATATTTTTCACTTTCCGGTCACTTCCGGTTTCAGCGGAAATGGCTCCGGTTCTGAATTTTTAAATGGAACACCCTGTATATTGTAACATTTTTGGATTTCTGAGACAATTCTGGATCAGAAACTGACATTTCCGGAAGTTTTTCAGCCTACTTGATTTTTTCAGAGTCACTTTTAAAATTGCATCTAGGTGGCCATGATCGGACGTAAACTAATCTATGGACCTCAGGTGATATCAGA
>NW_019289760.1:53988-65429 GCF_000500325.1 Leptinotarsa decemlineata
TCGACCTGAGGAAAGCAAAAGTCAGGTGCTTTGATAAGTTATATATATATATATGATGTATTGTTTTTCCGGGTGTTCATCCGTTGTGTACTATCGAATGAATTTATCATGAATTTATATAGAATGGTTTAGGCTCTCGCGGTCGATGTTTTCAATGTCTCTATTTATGGATTTTCTTCCTAACGTTTCGCTGGCGCAATAGGCTAGCTTCTTGGAAGGTGCATGTATACATCCTGAATTACCTCCGATGACTGACTGTATATTAAACATCGTTCAAGGAGTACATCTAGGAATGCTATCCGCTGGTCCTTTTCAGTCTCCATAGTGAACTTGATTTAGGGTGTTAAGCGTTCAAGTGGTCTTGTAACAGGTTAAGAGCGTCTCTTTCATGTGTCATCCACGTAGCGTAGCCACAAGGTCGGTTTCAATTAGCAGGTGTCGATTGCTTTCTCTTCAAAACAATCCATGAAATAGTTGGCTATCACTGGGTTAAGTGGAATTCCCATCGCTACGCCGTTTAATTGCTCATAGAAGTTACACCTCCATTGAAAGAAACTCCCCGTGAGACATGCTCTAAAGAGTCCGACGATATCCATCGGAAACAAAGACGCTAACGCCATCAGAGAGTCCTCCAGTGGGACACTGGTAAACAAGGGCACAACATCGAAGCTGACTAGAATATTTGTCGGCTCCAAAGTTGAGTCTCCGATTTCACTAATGAAGTCTGTCGAATTCTTGACGTAGGAGTTTCTTTTTACCACATGAGTCATCGGAGAATTAATTCTCACTCAAACCGATGAGTTTTCTGCAAAAAATTGTTGGTTTTAAACTTCTCAAAAGAAGAAAATAACTATCGGAAACTGATGATATGCTTAAATCATCTCACAGGGCAAAGATGTTGACAGAAAATCAATGATATTGCGATTCCTTCCAAACCAACAGTCACCTTGATAACATTATGTTGCTGTATAAATAAAACAATTTGCACTTTTTATGTTTGATGTGAATAATGAGCATTGTAATTTGCAGTGAATTATTCTGAACATGTATTGAAAAAAAAAAACTCGTGATACATTATAACTGGTACGATAAATTAGATATTCAAGGTTTCGAACGAAATTGGATGATAGAAAAATGATTGTTAGTGTCATGAAGGTTTCAAAGACTCAACAAAAACTAGTTTAATACATTCCGAAGAGGTTTCAGGTAACTATATCAATTTGAAATACATGGGGCGAACAAAAGGTAATAACTACGAATGCTTTTGTATGTTACGTGAGAGTGAATACAGGGTGTTGTTGAAAAAGTATTGATCCTGATTGATCCTGGATCTGTTCCATCCCGATTGCCAGTTCTATTAGATGATACATGCACTCCGGAACCTTTCGGCTCTTTAATGGGAGCTGTTTGGACAATCTCTATCGCCTGAGTTGCATCTCCTTGCTGATGCAAAGACATGAAGTATTTTATTCTGACTGAACGGTGTCATTAATACTTTAATGACACCTAATGCCAGCGGCCATCAAACATAATCATCAAAATGATTTGTCCTGCCAGCATTTTTTCTCTGGGATATTCTTCAATATTCAGACATGTTTCCTTTTCAGTACGTATTAGTAACCATATGTACTATATTTTGATATCTGATCCGGTGAAAAGGCCATGTGATTTCCTTTGATGCTTTATTTCTCAACAAAATACTAAATTTTAGTTTTTGACGTCTATTGAACTTTTCTGACAATCAACAACAACTTTTTTAATAAACATGTCTCAATCACAGTTAACTGTATGGAACAAAAAATATAATCTGTAACAGAATGAGACTGGTGTTGAGCGTAATTGCTTTACTTGTTTATTTACAAATATGAAGAGATAAATTTGGCGAAATTTTGGAGAGTTTGTACTCTCTGGATTCGAATAAAAATTGGGTGTACTTTCTCTTCTTTTCTTCAGATTAATGGCCCTCCAAAGTGGCGAAAATTCAGCCATTTTTTTGCATAAAACAAAATTTAATCCAAATTAGAAATCAGACCATTTCGTTTTTTAAGACAGAACACAAGCACTACAGGAAAATCCTTGAGGCGCTCTTAGAACGGTACCTCTGCGAAAAAGTTCTTAGGAAGTTTGTTCCACAAAAACGCGGTTCTCCAAATGAAAGAGTTCTTAAGCAGTGAAGTTCAAGGTGTACTGAGATGAACCTCAACACGCTGAGCAATCACAGTATTTCTAATATTTACCGCTCCTGATGGAATCAAATGTGCCAAGTCATTTGAACATCTGCCCTGAAAGTATCTAGGACAAATCTCTAACATTTCTTCGATGTTCCAGACTATCTAGGTTGCCAGTGGTGTTTGTGTCTCCAATCAGGTGGATGGCTCTTTCTTGGATGGAATCCAGCAGCTTCAGGTTATACTAAGGGAGAACAATACTCCAAGGAAGGTCTGATCTGAGCTTTATAAAGCTTCAAAAGTTGCTGAGGTGCTGAGGTGTGTACAGTTTTCTGGTTCGGGACAGTGTTTCCAGCTTTTGAGAAGCAGTCTTTGCATTTCCAGCGACGTGATTGTACCAAGGCATATTGATGTCATCTTTTTGGAGAAAACCGATGTCTGGGTTTTCGTGGCATTGAATTGAAACTGGTTATTTTCACCCCAATTCGAAAGCTCCTCTAGATCCTCATTAAGATATGCAGCCTCCTGCTGCCGGTGAAGATGTGAATGTGCTGCCGATGCCCTAGAATTCGAATGGAATGACGAGACGAGTGTGTTGTCGTCAGAAAAGCAAAATATTGGATCCTTGGTCGTTGATATACAATAAAATGGGGATTGGAGACAACACGGATCCCTGGGGAACACCAGTGTTGATGGTGAAAGTATTCGAGAGATATCCATCGACGGCTACTTGCAGAGAACGTTCTTTCACGAAGCTGAAGAGGATTATCGGAAAGGATAAGCCTCACAAAAACCAGGCCAACATACGCAGACTGCAATTCCAAAAATTACATTAACCGGATACTCTGCGAGTGCGAAGAATCATACATCAGTGAAATTAAGAGGCCATTGAAAGTTTACATTGCCGAGTATAAGAAACACACACAGCGAGGAGAAACCAGCAAATCAGGAATGGCAGAGCACGTTTGGACTCATCAACATAGTAGGCTCAACCTGAAATCATCCACAAGGAAGAATACTGGTTTAGGATAACATTCAACGAAGCCGCATATATCTTGTCCAACAACGCATTTAGCCAAGCTAACGTAGAGATACGCAACATATAGAAACCTCTAATCAAGCGGAACACGACCAACTCCCGCCAAACGGCCAACTTCCGCTAAGACCGATGAAGCGGAGAGAGGAAAGAGGGGATAGATGAAAGCACTCGAATGACCTATAAATAGTCAGATCTCGGAGAAATAAGTCCAGTTATCACCTGAAGATGATTGTGGTTTGGAATCTTACAATTTTTAATTTTCATTTCTTGTTAATAATTTTTTAATTTTCATCTCGTGTTAATAGTTTGATTTTTTGTTTTTTTGGTTGCTTGTATTTTATTTTATTGTAATTTCAGTTTTTTTTCTTGATATAATTGTTATTTTTCAGTTAGGTTAGGTTAGGATTAACGAGGTCATACCTTTTAACGTGTTAGGAATCACACGTTAAAAAGTAAGACCTCGTTAATCCTTAGCTCGCACAAGTTTCTACTTCTGAGGGTTGTCGTTCGTAGGGGTGCGACAGCTGGTTAACGGAAAAACAGATTTTGAACGGATTTTTTAAACAGGTAATCTTTTTAATTTTGTACAGATTCTTTCAGGTATTTCAAATCAATTTATATCATATTGAACAATGGAAGTTCGAACTAATGCACCACGAAACAATATCAATTGTATATGAATGACTAAATATAATTATTAGCTTTAATTGAGTTTTCACCAGTTTTAACAAGTATAACTGCAGTTATAAAACGACCCGAACGCTCAGAATATTTTTTGCGACCCGTTTGCGATACAAAATAGGGTGGACCCGGTAAAGTATTATAAATCCTCCTGAACTGCGAACGCCAATCATAATCTGTTAGCGTTTTGTTTTTATAATGATCATTTATAAATAGAGTACTTATAATACAATATCTTCTAATGCTTGGTGGCTGCAATCAATCCAAAAACTATTCACATACCCAAAATTTCATTGTGATTATGAACCTGAAAGACTAGTCATCACGAATAAAGAACGACTTGTATAGATTTCTAGTTCTGTGTACTCTGCGATTACGTTCACTTTTCCTTTCGACCCCCACATTAGTATGTTCACCTGCATTACACATACGGAATGCTGAAAACGAAAATTTCAAATGATGTTGTCAGTTCAACACCCACAAAACGTGTATGAGATTAGTAATGAAAGATTAAATAATGCTAATGCTATGATAATCCTCGACCATGATGTCGGGTCGAAGAACTATCATTTCGTAAATTAACATAACAGTTTCAACAATCTGAAGGTATAATCTTCAAGACTTTCGTGAGGTCATAAACGGAAAGCAGGTAGTTGAAGAGATATTTTCAACTCAATAAATACTCTGTTGTGAAAAATGTATTCGATTATGGCCTGCAAAGTTTGCATTTCTTTGAAATTTGAGTTGAAGTCTCTCACAATATAACTAGAAAAATATATTGAATGATATTGATGACCAATAAATTTGAAATCTCCAAAATTTTCAGTAAGTCAGCATGACTGACGTTCTGAACGTCATAACCAGATTAAAAAATACGCAGAGTGCAAAGAATCTATTATCAATATTTTTACTAACTTAGTTGCTTTGAAAGCACCATGTAATCACATGCTTTCTCCAAAAACAGACGGATTGATGTTTTTTTTTTAAAAAACTTGCGATCTTTGTTGCAAAATCATTTCAAAGGCTTTGCTTAACTCGAAATCGAAGAGTAATTGAACAGTCTTTGATTTGCAAGAGACTGACAGTATTATATGGATGGAGACTATAATAACTTCACTTTTCGATATTCCTAGAAAAAAGTAAATTATATGTGATCCAATATACAAGGTATGTTCAGAAAATAACCTGAATTATTGAATTTCATGACTTTGTTACTTTTTCATCATGAATTTTCAGCTGTATTCAGTGTTCACTTTGTCTGTCCTCGCCATGTTAGACGTGTTGTAAACAAATGGATCAAAGATTTACTATCAAATTTTGGTTGAAACATGGATTGTTCTGTAACAAAGTGTAGGAAATGTTATCAAAGGTCTATGGTGAGTAAAGCAAGAGTTGTAATATTATCGTTTACAGGATGACCGTGAAGACGTTGAAGATGTCGAACGCCTCCGACACCCCAGCCCATCAAAAACTGATGAGGACGTGGTGAAAGAAATGTTTATGAATGATCGTGGAATCATAATCAGAGAAGTCGTCGATGATTTGCGTGACGCAATAAAAAACGCCCCAGCCGCCATATGCACCAGACATGGCTTCGTGTGACTTTATCTATCCTATTGCCAAAAATAAAAGATAAGCTTGAAAGGCCGTCGTTTCACGAGCATAGATGACATTAAAATTGCATCTCTCGAAGAGCTCAGTGACATCCCAAAGATCGACGATTAGCAGAAGTACCTATATAGGATAAAGAAAATAACTTGTGCCTAATTTCTATTACCACTTTTATTTGTTATGACCGATTTCGTTCAATATGAGTTTCTACAAAATAAACTGGTAATCAATTGAACAAATTGGCAAAGTCCTAGCACACGTGCATAATATCTGATTGAGAAATATTTCGAAGACGTTATTCTAATGAATCAATTTTTTTCGAAAAACAAAAATTTCCGTCATTTCTGAATATACCTTGTACTTTTGGGAGAGTAGTTGTTTCAAATAAAATTTTTCTTACCCTTTGAAGGATCTGTGACTAATATACTCATATACTCAGTTTCTTGAAAAGTTTTTATACATATTCAATGACTTTTTTTTCATAAACTGCAAAAAAAGTGAGAATTCAAAAACTTTTCTCTAACTATGAATTGCCGAAGAAATTGATCCAATAACCCCTGAAAAAAACTAATCAGAAAGAATAACATCGTATCGACTGACCAAGGTTATTATGGTCAAACAGTCGGACGTGTGAGAAATTCCCCATCAACATCTTGTTTAATAAAAATATTCTCAGAAAGAAAGAAAACACTCACTGATGTTTGACCTCTTTCTATGCCTCTTGTTATGAGGATGGCAAATGCTAACAACAAAACGAATTTTAAATGTTTTTGCTCGAAGTTTGCGGATAAAGTGGGGTTCATAATCACAAAGCGTTTTCCACATGAAAAAATTAGGTCTCATCAGACAAGTAATTTTTCAGATCATGATAACGTGAATGATATGATCACATAGGCGGATAGGAAAGATTGAAAAACAAACTGAGTTTGATTTGGATATGTGAAAAATATTAAAATGGATGTTGAGGAGATACTGCTGCATTTAAATAAATTTCTGTAAAAACAATAAGTTATAACCACGGGTGTGATCTTATCCACAAAGTACACTGAGAAAAAAAGATCGCATTATTATTTTTTCATTTACCGACTCTGCACACCTACCATTTTTCAATATGATACGCTAATTGACTGAATTAGTAAAAAAACAGAATCGTCCTAGTTTATTAAACTGTATGAAGGGGTGAAAATAGGGTGGAAATATTTAAAAAAATCGTAACATGAAAAATCGACTTTGTACACCTACAAAATTGAGATATGTTATTCCCGATGATCTACTCGACAGAAAAAACTTCACTTCACCCCATTTTGACCCCCTCAGACGGCCTGGAAAACTATAACGTGAAGTTTTTCTCGTCAAATCGGGTATCAGGAATAACATCTCTTAAACTTGTAGGTGTACAAACTCGATTTTTGAATACATGATTTTTTCAAGTTTCCACCCCATTTTCACCCCTTCGGACGGCCTGGAAAAATATAATGTGAAGTTTTTCTCGTCAAATCGGGTATCAGGAATAACATATCTCAATCTTGTAGGTGTACAGTAAATTTTTAAATATATGATTTTTCAAGTTTCCACCCCATTTTCACCCCCTCAAACGGCCCGGAAAACTATAACGTGAATTTTTTCTCGTCAAATCGGGTATCAGGAATAACATATCTCAATCTTGTAGGTGTACAGTCAATTTTTGAATACATGATTTTTTCAAGTTTCCACCCCATTTTCACCCCCTCAGACGGCCTGGAAAACTATAACGTGAAGTTTTACTCGTCAAATCGGGTGTCAGGAATGAATTATCTCAATCTTGTAGGTGTACAAAATCAATTTTCGAATATATGATTTTTTCAACTTTCCACCCCATTTTCACCACCTCAGACGGCCTGGAAAACTATAACGTGAAGTTGTTTCAGCCCAATAGATCATCAGGAATAACATATTTCAATTTTGTAGGTGTACAAAGTCGATTTTTCATGTTAAGACATTTTTTGATATGTTCACCCTATGTTCACCCCCTCAAACGGCCTGGAAACTATGACGTGATGTTTTTTTCTGTCGAATAGATCGACATGAATAACATATCGCAAACTTCCAGGTGAACACATTAAATTTTCGAAGATACGATTTTTTCAACTTTCCACCCTATTTTCACCACCTCAGACGGCCTGGAAAACTATGACGTGAAGTTTTTTCTGTCGAATAGATCATCAAGGATAACATATCTCAATTTTGAAGGTGTACAAAGTCGATTTTTCATGTGACGATTTTTTAAAATATTTCCACCCTATTTTCACCCCTTCATACAGTTTAATAAACTAGGACGGCTCTGTTTTTTTTAAATGAAAAAATAATAATGCGATATTTTTTTCTTAGTGTACTTTGTGGATGTGGGATAATTTCACACTCGTCTTATAACCTTAGAGGATACAATGTCAACTAATTTTATTTTTTCATGGTAAATACATTAACATTTTTGGAAAATCAGTCCTATATAAAAACGAAATCCTATTCTGAAAAAAAACAACGGTATAATAAAATCTTTATAAATACTTTTGTGATAGCCAACATGTTAGTTGTTCGAATCTTGAAGAGCAATATGTGAAGTGGTTTAATGCATACAGAAGTGTTTTTGGAGCACAAGTGAGGATTCTATCGAAAGCAGATACTATTGACGCGAACTTGAATTCGAAAATAGAATGAAAATAACGAGTATAATAATTGTACTCTCTTTCCTGATAGTAAACAGTATTAAATGCTCATTATTAATGCAGATTGCAAATAGAGTGCTCAGACAAAATTTTGTAATTTCGTTATGATTTGCCACAGCGGCTTCATCCTATTATTTTATAGCAAACGGGTCGCAAACAAAAGATTTCACCAGCTTTTGGGCATCAGATAAACGTTCTAAAATTTCATCAATTGGTTTACTTTGCACATGTTGTTGTCTTCAATATATTATCGCCATTTTTTTGGATCGATATTTCTTGAGGATTCCTTGAAAAGTATTTTGACAACTGTTATTTAATTAAAATGTCGTGTTTCTTCTTGCAGCCCTTTACTAAACGACTTCAATGGGATTGAGTTGGCAATAATGAAGAGGCAGACACAGAATAATATTTCACTTCTAAGTCATCTTGTCAATAACATATTCCGTGAAACGAACTTTATTTGAACATACCATCGACAATAGTTCTTTTTCAACCATACTTCCATCAAATGGTATGTTTATTTTATCGGAGCCACCCAATGATATCCGCTCTTCTCCATGTATCAGTTGATATTCTTTCAACTTTTCTGGAGTAATAACTTGGATTGTCCATCACAATCATAGAGATATATGGAATGAGGTCTCATTTGCTCAAAATTATCTTCAAGCACATCGCCGATCATGTTCTCATGGTATTCGCCAGAAAAAAAAACTATAAAGTCTTATGAGATTTCTCATACAATAATATTGAAGTTTGAGATAAATATTACATTTTTCACTTTTTGACATACTCATTTATGTACGCCTTTGTAACAAATACTTGCAAATGATTTATTACGTCTTTGCTTACGAAAAAACTTTTCACATACGGTTGAGACATTGTGATAATTTTGTTGGAATCTTTTTGTTTGCGATGAATATACCTTTTTTTGAATTTTTTGTCAATTTAATGATGAGCCGACAACTATTTTTTTATTATGACCCTGACTTCAGGGCCGAAAAAACCAATACTTATCTCACCTCATGTACGAGATCAATTATTAAAAAATATCAGAAGCTTCTTGGGAAAGAAAGTTTTTGGCTTTCTACTACTCCATCTGATACAGAAAAAAATGGATGAGAGAATCTTCCAAAGAAAGAGCCTTAGGGTAAGTGTCTTAAGGCGAAACATCGGTGTATACCAGTTAGGGTGACAGTGTTCCATGTGAGTACAATTTATTACCATTCATTCAAAGTAGAACTCATGTGAATGATATCTGATTCTTATTCCTCAACAAATGTTTGATATACAAACTGAATAGAGAAAAGTATCTTCTGTATAATTCAGTGTTCATATAGAAGTATTTGTTTCGAAAGANAAAGTATCTAGGACAAATCTCTAACATTTCTTCGATGTTCCAGACTATCTAGGTTGCCAGTGGTGTTTGTGTCTCCAATCAGGTGGATGGCTCTTTCTTGGATGGAATCCAGCAGCTTCAGGTTATACTAAGGGAGAACAATACTCCAAGGAAGGTCTGATCTGAGCTTTATAAAGCTTCAAAAGTTGCTGAGGTGCTGAGGTGTGTACAGTTTTCTGGTTCGGGACAGTGTTTCCAGCTTTTGAGAAGCAGTCTTTGCATTTCCAGCGACGTGATTGTACCAAGGCATATTGATGTCATCTTTTTGGAGAAAACCGATGTCTGGGTTTTCGTGGCATTGAATTGAAACTGGTTATTTTCACCCCAATTCGAAAGCACCTCTAGATCCTCATTAAGATATGCAGCCTCCTGCTGCCGCTGAAGATGTGAATGTGCTGCCGATGCTCTGGAATCCGAATGGAATGACGAGACGAGTGTGTTGTCTTCAGAAAAGCAACATATTGGATCCATGGTCGTTGATATACAATAAAATGGGGGTTGGAGACAACACGGATCCCTGGGGAACACCAGCGTTGATGGTGAAAGTATTCGAGAGATATCCATCGACGGCCACTTGCAGAGAACGTTCTTTCACGAAGCTGAAGAGTCATACACAAAAATATTCATTAGTTCGGACTTCCATTGTCTAATATGATATAAATTAATTTGAAATACCTGAAAGAATCTGTAGAAAATAAAAAAAAAATTGCTGAGAAATAACGATTATATTAAGCAAAAAAACTGAAATTACAATGAAATGAAATGAAATACAAGCACAACCAAAAAATAAAAAAAAATTAAACTATTAACACGAGATGAAAATAAAAAAAATTATAACAGGAAATGAAGAGGACCGACACAAAATGGGAAACATCTATGTATCGAAAACCCACTCACACTGGACAGTATCTGAACCAGAAATCCAACCACCATCAATCGACTAAAAGAGGAATCATCAAGACTCTACTAGACCGTGCTTTTGGGCTTTGTAATACAAAGGGAGGTTTCGAAAAGGAACTAGGTATCATCAAAAATGACCTACAACAAAATGGTTACTCCAAAGTGATGGTGGAACAGGTTTTAGCTAGAAGACCGCAAGAGCTTCACAAGGCAGAAGAGAAGCCGCCACAACCAGTACTTGTACTTCCTTACATCAGAAGATTATCGGAAAGGATAAGCCTTACAAAAACCAGGCCACCATACGCAGACTGCAATTCCAAAATTTGCATTAACCGGATACTCTGCGAGTGCGAAGAATCATACATCAGTGAAATTAAGAGGCCATTGAAAGTTTGCATTGCCGAGCATAAGAAACACACACAGCGAGGAGAAACCAGCAAATCAGGAATAGCAGAGCACGTTTGGACACATCAACATAGTAGGCTCAACCTGAAATCATCCACAAGGAAGAACACTGGTTTAGGATAATATTCAAAGAAGCCCCATATATCTTGTCCAACAACGCATTCAGCCAAGCTAACGTAGAGATACGCAACATAAGGAAACCTCTAATCAAGCGGAACACGACCAACTCCCGCCAAACGGCCAGCTTCCGCTAAGACCGATGAAGCGGAGAGAGGAAAGAGGGGATAGATGAAAGCACTCGAATGACCTATAAATAGTCAGATCTCGGAGGAATAAGTCCAGTTATCACCTGAAGATGATTGTGGATACCAACAATCGAAACGTCGTGAAGTAACTTGGTTTGGAATCTTATAATTTTTAATTTTCATTTCTTGTTAATAATTTTTTAATTTTCATCTCGTGTTAATAGTTTGTTTTTTTGTTTTTTTGGTTGCTTGTATTTTATTTTATTGTAATTTCATTTTTTTTTATATAATTGT
>NW_019289760.1:66203-107442 GCF_000500325.1 Leptinotarsa decemlineata
TTTTATTTTCCGTACAAACCGAATACCAAACGTGGTCTAAAATAGGATACTCCGATTAAAAAATAACTCGTTCTACAGAAAGATATTTTAAATCTGAGGATCATATACTTTCGTCTTATGAATTAAAATTGTTTAGCGAACAAAATAAATCGACAGTTTTAGGTACAGCTCAAAAAGAGGCCATAATTTCTTTTAATAATCAGATAAGGGAAAATCGGTCGCTTATAGATATTATGATTTATTTGGGTTCCCAAAAATTAGCTTTTCGCGGACACGATGAAACCAAAGATTCGATTAATCGCGGCAATTACAAGGAACTTTTAATGTTATGGGGCAAATATGATTCACAATTTGGCACTTTTTTAAACGGTAGCGTTTTTTCGGGCACCTCAAAAACCATCCAAAATGAGCCTATAGACAGTGTAGCATATATTATTAGGGAAAATATGAGCAAGGAGATTGAAAGTGTTTCTTTTTTGCATGGGAAATTGATGAAACTACCGATATTACCTGTACATCACAACTTTCAATCGTTTTTAGATATGTCAAGGATGGTAATGTGGTAGAACGTTTTATGATTTTTCATGATGTTTCATCTGGGCGCACAGCTGACGATTTGTTTAATTTTTTAATTCGTACGTGTGACACCTATAATTTCAGGCAAAAGTTAATTGCGCAAACCTATGATGGGGCAGCGGTCATGGCCGGCCATTTAAATGGTTCCCAAACTAAAATAAAATCCATAGCTCCTCATGCACATTTTACGCATTGTCATGCCCATACCCTAACTTTAGTATTAAGCAAAGCGTGCAACAACATAACAATTTTCGCGCCTCCGGTGGGCTTTTCTGTGTGTATATACCTAGTCTTTATGACTTTAGCCTCCCCTGTTCTCCAATGCACGAGACGTTACTGGTATCAAGGTCCTCAGACATCCAAACCGCCCTTCACAGTGTACCCCTATCTGGTTGAGGTGACTGGATGAAGAGATTCTTCATCCGTTGACGAAGGATATGAGGGTCTCATTCTACAGACAGACAATCGACGAATCAACCAATACTCATTAGCTTTCATTAACATTTTGATGAAATGAAGATAAGCCGTATGAATAATAATAATAATGAAAATAATAATAGCCGGACAGATGCAGAAGGCTGTCATTCTTGGCTCACTGTGCTTGCTCAGGGCACATGATTCTCGGACCCAATGATCACTTCTCACCCCACGGTGTGGGGAGTAGTCGTTGGTTGATAATGAATGTATCGTGGATTCGGGGAATAGTACCTGACCAGCGCATACTTCGCTAAAAAAATTGAAATAATAATAATACCGATAGTCTACCGTAGTCGCGTGATGGGTATAGAGACATTAATGCACTTGCTATCAGCATGTCCAGCATATGCGGTCTCGGTCTATATCCATCGACATAACGCGGCCCTAAGAGTGCTATATCACCATCTACGTCACTCTTGCGATATTGACGAGACACCGGTGTTGCCCTACGCTCTGGGGGATATTGAATCCGTTGTGGGAAATGAGAAGTGCCGAATTGATTGGAACTATTCTTTCCCCACCCTCAGGCTCATACAAGCTAATGAGCGTGATGTAGTTGGTAGTTGGTAGTTGTAGTTGGTCTTCTTTATAAAAAATATGTCGATGACATTATCATATCCCTTCCTCAAGATGGAATATCTGAGATTGTGAACATCTTCAATAGTTACGACCCTTACATACAGTTCACCATCGAAACTGAAACCAACGAACAATGTGTTCCCTTCTTTGACACTATGGTTATCAGAATACCAGATAATACTCTACTCATAGACTGGTATCGCAAGCCTATCAGTTCTGGTAGGTTATTGAACTATTAGTCATACCAAACTTCTTTGCATGATCTACACATCCATGTATAGAGTTACTTATTTTCAAATTGATTACTTCCTTCCTTTCTTTGGAAGATTCTCTCATCCATTTTTTTTTGTGTCAGATGGAGTAGTAGAAAGCCAAAAACTTTCTTTCCCAAAAATTAATCACTCCTAAAAATATAACCCTTTCAATTCAAATCAGAAACTTCATTATTTCAATTATTAAAGCACCAAATACATAAAGAATGTCAATATCTCAATCTTTTATGTACATCCAATAACGTTTGTTCATGTCGCATAAACTCCAGAAAAAGTTTGAACATTTATGTTCCACTCTCTGTCTTTTCTTGGAAGTGAAAAAACCATGAAAACCAAAGAGTGTTAACATTGACTGTGCCAAAAGTATTTTTCTGATTTATTGCCCACGGTCTGCAGGTTCCTAGAAAAAAACCGCGAGTTGTATTCGACTTTTCAATTTCCATTTCAGCTTCCCACTCAAATAGTATTGAAAATTCTTCCTATACAAAATTATTAGGTCAACACATTTATAGTAGTATCAAAAAACGTATCATAAAACTGTACAGAAAATTATTTTCTGGGTCCTTCGCCATTAGGCTCATAATAAAAAAAGTGGGATTTGCATCTATCAAATCTGCATACCAAACTTTCATTATTACTGAGTCACAGATAAGCTCTGCATTTGCATTTTGGGGCACAATAAATAAAAGTTTCGTAGAAAGTGGTAAAGATTGGAAAAAAAGGATTAGATACTTTGCAAAATTAGAAACCGAGATTTATACAAGAAATTGTATTTCAAATATGACATGTCCTCAACAGATCCCATAGTCATTTTAGAAACTTCGTGCTTAATACAAACAGCCCAATGCAATATTCGATTTCCTCAATATTCGAATCTTGCGTTACCGATAGACTGCTAAATGACTATTATATAAAACAAATTGAAAAATATAAAATTTTCCTTTATCACGAATCAAGGACATTAAGAATTGTAATAGAATGAGTTTTTACTATACATATACAGGGGTGGCCTGAAAAGTTTCCGACCCCAAAATGAAGATAACAGCACTCGTAAATAACAAATGATAAATTTCGTTGTTCATCTGTTGACAGTTACTCACTAAAGTTTTAGCCATTCTGGACCGTTAGAGTGAGTTGATATGAGTGTTTTTATGAAAATCGACAAAATGGAGTATTGAGCTGTCATTAAATATTCGTTTTTGAAATGCAATACGCCTATGCAAATCAAAGATGAGTTGAATTCTGTGTATGGCGATTTTGCACCATCATTTACCCCAGTGAAATTTTGGGTAGGGGAATTCAAACGTGGCCGTAAGAGCCTGGGAAACGATAAACCTTCAGGCCATCCAAAAACTGCAACCACTGACGCAAACATCGCAAAAGTTCACCAAATGGTGCTAGACGACCGCCGAATTAAAGTGAGAGAGATAGCAGAGGTTATGAACATTTCCAACGCTCTGTTGGCGCAGTTAAGGCGCAATTAATACGAGTTTTGGCGCCGATTAATAATTGTAGATGAAACTTGGATACATCATTATACGCCGGAAACAGAAATACAGTCCAAACAGGGACGGCTGGGAAAGTAAGAGCGACTGTTTTTTGAAATAGTCATGGATTCATTTCAATCAATTATCATCAAAAAGCTGAAGGCAAAACTTGCGGAAAAACTACCATATTGGCAAAAAAAAATCCTGTTTCTTCAAGATAATGTACCGTCTCACACCTCAGCGGTTGCAATGGCGAAAATCCACGAATTACGGTTTGAACTTCTTGACCATCCGCCTTACTCACCAGCTCTAGCCCCAAGCGACTTCTTTTTGTTCCCTTATCTGAAAATGTTTCTCTCTAGGACAGATATTTTCGTCAAATGAAAAGGCAATCACCTTCGTGAACAATTATTTTGCAGAGAAAAACGCCGAGTACTATTTGGACATGAAAATCGACAAAATGGAGTATTGAGCTGTCATTAAATATTCGTTTTTGAAATGCAATACGCCTATGCAAATCAAAGATGAGTTGAATTCTGTGAATGGCGATTTTGCACCATCACTTACCACAGTGAAATTTTGGGTAGGTGCAACTACCGACGCAAACATCGCAAAAGTTCACCAAATGGTGCTGGACGACCGCCGAATTAAAGTGAGAGAGATAGCAGTGGTAATGAACATTTCCAACGCTCTGTTGGCGCAGTTAAGGCGCAATTAATACGAGTTTTGGCGCCGATTAATTATTGTAGATGAAACTTGGATACATCATTATACGCCCTAAACAGAAATACAGTCCAAACAGTAGACTGCAAATGGGAAACCAAACCAAAAAAAGCAAAATCGGTTTTTTCGGCTGGGAAAGTGAGAGCGACTGTTTTTTGAAATAGTCATGGATTCATTTCAATCAATTATCTTCAAAAAGCTGAAGGCAAAACTTGCGGAAAAACAGCCATATTGGCAAAAAAAAATCCTGTTTCATCAAGATAATGTACCGTCTCACACCTCAGCGGTTGCAATGGCGAAAATTCACGAATTACGGTTTGAACTTCTTGACCATCGGCCTTACTCACCAGCTCTAGCCCCAAGCGACTTCTTTTTGTTCCCTTATCTAAAAATGTTGCTCTCTAGGACAGATATTTTCGTCCAATGAAAAGGCAATCACCTTCGTGAACAATTATTTTGCAGAGGAAAACGCCGAGTACTATTTGGACGGATTACATAGATGTGAGCATCGCTGGGAGAAATGTGTAGAGTTAAAAGGAGACTTTGTTGAAAAAAAAGTCTGAAAAAAGTCTTATTTCTTTGTTAGGTCTAGAACTTTTCAGACCAGCCTGGTATGATCATCCCCTTACACATCAGTAGAATTCGAATTTTTTAGAACTGAATACTTTGGAATGAACATATTGTGCGTATCTGTCAATATGATGTACGATATATTCTCATATAATAACCCCTGTTAAGCTAGCAGAACCACTTTGAATCTCTAAATTAATTTTGGGCCATAATTTCAGGGTTATTTTAAACTTTATTCCATAATGTTTTGCTTTTCATTTAACGGTGATATTGTGGGTTCTGCTAGCTTAATATAATGTTAAGCTAACAGAATCCACGATAATGTCCTTAAATGAAATTTAGGAGAGTAAAAGATGAGTCTAAAATCAGCCTGAAATTATGGCCTTGAAATAAATATAAAAATTCAAAGTGAAGTGGTTCTTTTACCTCAGGGGGTTATACTGCCGTGCTAAGGAAGAAGATCGTAACTGACAGTTTCATCAAAATTGAGTTATTGCCATTTTTGGCATCTGCAACCACCAACGCAACTTCTGAGAAAAGTTGAATACCGCAGCTATTCAGCTGAAGACACAAATTCAGTTTGAAATTTGTCGTATCTACAAACTATACTGCAAAAATATCGTATCTGATTTCACTAAGCAAAATTATCGTAGCTACGATAACATTGACAGATACGACCATTTAGCTTAGTAATCTTCGAGTACATTGGCAGATACGACAGACTCAATTGAAAAGAAAAAAAAAGGTCTATGATTTTTAAGACTTCAAAGAGTGTGTACAAAATGCTCATCCCAAAGCAAAAGTGATCGACATGAGCAGAAGTATTGAAAACTTTTTCGACTGGCCAGATCACACATCTTTAACAAAGCTGAAAAATTCGAATCCTAGAGGAAAGCTAAGAGGAATATCGAAAAAAAGGAAGTATACTCTTCTGCAAAAGCTGGAATATGCATCTGTCGTGTGGAGTCCCTACTATCAGTACTTTCTATGTTTGTTTACCACTTTTATTTGTAACTGACGTTACTGCAGTTTCGTCCTATAAGGATATTTTCAAACTTATACATCAATTCATAAGTTTGAAAATGTCCTTATAGGACGAAACTGCAGTAACGTCAGTTACAAATAAAAGTGTTGATAAACATAGAAAGTTTCAATTCTCTTTTCTTCATTATGATTTCCTACCACGTAGTAACAACCTACATCCATCAATTTATTCAAAAAATATATACTTATGCAAAAGTAGTTTAAAGGAAAACTATTATTTGAATAGTTATTGAAACCATTTGAATTAACTTGTAGCTACGTCTAATCAAGGTAATGTCAAAGACATGCAATAGTAGTACTATCAGAGGGTCTCCATCATAGGAGTATACCGGAAGATATCGATGGCACAGCTGGCAAACCTAAATGGTTTCTCCATCAACACACAATTATTCTCAGGGCCAATTCAATAAAAATGTGAATTACCATAATCACGTACCCATCAAAAAAATCACATGACGGTGATCGCTCACAATCGATAAATGTATTCCTCGGGAGCGTGAATAATCCCAGAAAGGCACACACACTAGTCAGAAGAGGCACATTTCGAATGCACAACAACAACAACGGCGAACTCAAACATTCGAAGCACACACTGTGTAAATTCTTCGAGCACCAGTTTGATGGAAGCACTGAGGAGGAGCACAAAAAGTTCTTTATACGCCGGCCGCCGATATCGAGAACCAGCACCACGAAGACGACGTTCAACACGTACAAACGCTATGCTATACTGGTCGTGCAAGTAACTTGCTTGATGATGTTGAGGAGAGTCAACTTCGTGGGGGCACACTCGCTCTCTACAGAGCGTTCGATGCTGGATAGGCACGCCGTGATTTCTGGAAGGTATTGCGAGATATCGAGATTGCTTTCGAGAGCCGCGAACTGCAGTTGAATTAGATTGCAACCGGTTTCATTTTTGTAAATTATTTATAGACCAGTTTGATGAAATGAAATGATGATGAAATGCTTTATTCAATTATACATCCTAATATACAACAATGATAATAATGTTAACATTAATATACATATAAACACAATATTAGAAATAAAAGATCTACTGAATTTCACTAGTTCGGACTTCCATTGTCTACTATATAAAATGATTTGAAATCCCTGAAACAAGTAAAAAAGAATAATTAAAAAAGAATAGTTGAAAATAACAATTATATTAAGCAACAATAAACCTGAAATGTTATTTTTACTTGTAGGTTATTTCACTATCATTACATTTCAGGTTTATTGTTGCTTAATATAATTGTTATTTTCAACTATTCTTTTTTAATTATTCTTTTTTACTTGTTTCAGGGATTTCAAATCATTTTATATAGTAGACAATGGAAGTCCGAACTAGTGAAATTCATCACGAAACATTATCAATCACCTTCAAACAAAAAGATCTACTGATATTTGTTAATAAGTAGTCTTACCTACGATAATTTAAAAAACAAAAGAAATAATAGTGCATAATAATTTGGTATCACCTTAATGGTCTCTTAAAAGGTCTAACAATAGATTTCTTTTGAACAGAATAAGACTGTTAGAAGACTTTACATTTTCAGGTAGATTGTTATACTAAATAAATCCTTTAAAAATTAATTTTTTAGTTTTTAACGTTTGTGTTGATTATTTACTTACAAATTATTTCTTATTCTAGTATTATACTGATGGATTTGATAATTAAAAATTACAAATTTGTCAAAATATGAAGGTAGAAAGTTATGCAACATTTTGTAAATATAAATCATGGTTAAATATGTGAGCCTACTTTGTATAGATAACCATTCTAGAGTATTCAACATTAAAGATGTATGGGTACTTCTGTCACATCTCAAAATAATACTCATTGCGCGATTCTGTAGTTTTTGTGTTCTCATTTTATTTGAATCACCTGTTTATAGAAGAATGGTAAACTATTCGAAATGTGGTTGTATAATGGTCTTATATACAGTTATCCGTGATTGGATAGTTAAGTGTTGGGACACTCTTGTGAAAAAATATAATTTTCAGAAAATTTGTTTCTGTATGAAAGTGAAATGGTTATTCATTAATAGATGCTTGTCCAACATGAATCCTAGATATTTGAATTCAGTAATGAGCTCATTTTTGTCATTATCTATTTTAGTACTCAAAAAGTGTACTGAGTATCATAGCCTTCATTTTATTGACATTTAGCTTCAATTCATTTGTTTTTAAAAGGAATATTATTCAATGCTTCATTCATTTTTTTTATAGCTTTATCTGTATCTTTATCACTAACCGATACTAGGGCATCATCAGCAAAGTATAGTTCATAATAACATTCATTACATTTGCTGATATCATTAATGTAAATTAAGAATGACCCTAAAATATTTTCCTGCGGAACCCTGTGGTCTACGCTTATTGCTGTTGAGACAAACTCAGTTCTGTAATTGTTGATGATTAAAACAACTACATAGTTATGAAAAGAAAGAGAAAAAAGTAGGATAGCAACAAGAGGTGAATTTCATTAGTTCGGACTTCTATTGTCTAATATTATATAAAATTATTTGAAATCCCTAAAAGAACCAATAGAAATTGAAAATTAAGAAATAATAGCTGACAATAACAATTATATTAAACAAAAAATTAATTGTTCTATTTTTTTAATTGTATTTTATTCCACTGTAATTTCATTTCAAGGTTTTTTGCTTGAAATAATTATTATTTTCAGTAATTTTTTTTTATTTTTGATTTGTATTGGATCTTTTAGGGATTACGAATCATTTTATATAACATTAGACAATGGCAGTCCAAACTAATGAAATTCATCATGAAAAATTGTCAATCACCTTCAAACAAACAACAAATGGGCTATTTTCTTTATTTAATTTTAATTTTTAATTTTAACTATTCTAGTAGAAAGGTACCACGTCAACAATCTCTAAAATGGTCAATTCTCGTCCATTGGAAGAAAAAATTCAAGCGATTTTTATTTGAGGTGTGACGCGTAACTTTCCGAAAGGATTTTCAATGAACGTTTTCCGAATCGTCCTATCTGTAGAAAATATTTGAGGGAACTTTTATCCAAATTCACAACTGCAGGTAGTGTACATAACAAAAAGCCCCCAGGTCATCCGTCCATTCCGGACGAACAGCAAGTGCAAATAATTGGTGTGATAATAGTAAATCCTGAACCGTCTACTTATTTCGTCGCGAATGTTTGTGAGGTATCATTTCTTCTGTGTGGAGACTTTTGAAGAGGAATAGGTATCATCTATACAAAATTAAAATGACCACCAATTAACTAAAGATGACCCTGAACAGAATAGAATTCTGCGAAATCATGACGGAAACCATTGCAAGGCATCCTACCTATCTCCACAATATTTGTTTTAGTGACGAATGTACGTTTTTTTCAAACGGCAAAGTTCACACACAAAATTGCCGTTATTGGAGTGACACCAACCCTTACGTTTTATGGGTAACACATACCCAATATCCAGAAAACATTAACGTTTGGGCAGGAATATTGGGAAACCATATTGTAGGACCTCTTTTTATTGATTAAAATTCAACAGGGGAACTGTATTTGAATATGCTGAAAACTAAGTGTTGAACTCATCACTGAAATTGTCGAAGCGAATCTTAATGAATTCGATATGGATATTGCACCACCACATTACTCCAGACAAGTAAGAAACTATTTGGATACTACTTTTTCCGGTCGTTGGATTGGCCGTCGAGGTCCTACAGAATGGCCAGCCCGCTCGCTAGATTTGACACCTTTGTACTTTTTTTATGGGGCTATTTGAAGCAAAAGGTGTACGAAACTGAACCTGCTTCAATATTGGATATACGGCAGAGAACAATAAACATTTGTAAAGATATTGACGTTACTGTTTTCGAAAATGTTCGGCGTGAAATATCGGATAGGCTGTTCACATGTCAAGAAGTTCAAGGCAACCATTTTGAGCATCTTGTGAACTGACATCAAGCTTATTACCTCATATAATGTAGTTTAAAGCCAATGTATTCAGGCAATTATTAAAAGTTCCACCATTTTGTAGTAGTTGAAGATATTGACATTATATTCTAGGGTTGTGAAGCATTTGTCAGGAGTCACAAGACTCCCCTCTCCATTTAATTTTTTGCCAGATGGCGCCCAGTCGCCATCTTGGAAGTTTCATCTGTTAATTTCACTTCAAAGTAAAGTATTCATGCATTAATTTCGTTATCCCAAATTTCAATTTTTTGAGTTGGCCCGTTCAAAAAATGAAAGGGGCGGCATTAAAGATATGCACTGTATATTACAATTATCGTCGACAATTTGACAGAAGTCAGAAATATAAAATTAAACTGAAAGCGAACCAAAAATTGAACCTTGTGATACTCTAAAATACACATTCAAATACTATTCTCTCAAACAAATGAAACAATTTCAGTTTTTAGCATGGTTATATAACAGTAGAACAGTTCCATTATCACATCCAGAAAAATATTTCTGCCAAAAATGTTATGGTCGAAATTATTCAATACCTTACCGTAATCAAGAGACAATCACCATTCGTGGTGTTGATGAAAGAAGTGATAGTGAAATTATCGGATGCTCGAAATATAAATTGATCAATAATAATTATGATATTTACATAAACGAATGAATCGAACTGGTCTTTGAGAATTGCGAATTGCTATGAGCCCAGAAGGATTATGACGTATCGGTAAGGAAAGTAGGTACAATTGATTATTTCCGTACTCAAGAAACTATTTTTTTCATGTTCCAGACACGTGATTTTGCCAAAACATGTTGCTGAATGAGAAACAAAACTAATGTTGTCGTATGTGGGCACAACATATCGTTGTTTTGAATCAGAAAGGCATTAGCTTCATCGTTAATACTCTTCTCAAACCAATGCAAATCAAGCTATATCACTAAATTGTCCAGATATAATATACATAAAAGTTTCGTAACTTCCTCAAGTTATATTATGAAGCCAAATGCAGTCGATGGAGTTTGGACTGACATGATCACTGTCATGATTAATAGTTTCTTAATATTGTAATTGCATGGCAAGAAGAGACTTCTGCAAACAATATCTATTGTTTTATTATTGTTTATCTATATATAAACCTGGCAATGTTGTGCCGATACCGTATTTTGTTGTAATTTGATGTTCATTGTGGGCAATGAATAGCTATTCAGTTGAAGGAGATACAACTTATATGCGATTTCAAACCATTGCATATTATTGATTCTTGAACATTTTTCTGCAAACACCTCTCTGAAGAAACAAACAAACCTATGAGTTTTTGAGTAAAGGTCCCTTCGAGTACGGCTTTAACAGGATAGAAAATACCTCAATCATGGATTGTCAAAAAAAGGAGGCACTTCAGTTGCACAGCCAAACTTTGACATCGACCGCCGAACGAGAATTGGTCCTCTGTCTGAGTGTTTCAGCACAACTCATGAGACCTTGGGGTTGGATCACAACTACATGCAACGGACCGCCTTAAGTAACCTCGTTTATGAATTTTGAGGATCCCAGATCTTTGTGGGTCAAAATAGCGTGGACTGGTGATAGATCACAAGTCCATCTATGAGCTTGTGGACAGGTGGACTTACTTATTCTGTGGAATTCATTGAACATAATACTCTATATTTTTCAAGAACAATAACCTCCGTTCAAAATTCATGAATCATCATAAGAGCTAGAATAATTATTCAGTTTACGAAAATACCTGAATTTAATGACGATTACCTTTTATATGGACGATTTAAATAATTCCCTCTGCATATATTGACGACTCAATCTCTCCGGTAATACAATATCTCCAGCGCCAAATAGTTCATTTATTGTTTTTAATCTGAACTTTTATCACGTGGTGAATGAATCATCAAACTTTACGTTGTAGATATCACGATCACAGCCTGCCACAGGGCCGAATTGTAGTCTGGTACGATGACGATGTCAAAGACCGCATAAGTACTGTTAGTCTGGTTCACGAGTACCATTTTATCGACAACCTTACCTGAAAGACTGAAAATTATGTCGAGAGATTCGGAATGGCATCTAAAAAGTTCATGAAAATTTGCAAAGGAGGGGGCCAAACATTTCAAAAGTTAATCAAGTTGGAAAAATGGTTTGATTTTTGGGAAAAGGCCCCACCTACCGGAGCAGTACCGACAATGTTCATAATTTCAATTTCAAGGAGAAAGTCGAACCTAAAACGTGAGTGGCGCTGCCGAGCGCTTTGACCGATTCGGACATTGAAACAAAATAAATTGACAATGGAGAATATTTTCGAGTGCGAGATTTTATTCACAAGTCTTGAAAAGAGAAAAATATACTTCAGATTATATCAAACCCTTCAGTTTATTACATAACATAAAAGCTTGGCACGAGTTTACCTATTTATATAATTTTTCAGAATTACTTATGTCCAGAACAAGAAAAATCTCGTGAACTTCAATACCATATTATGAATACACGGACTGGTTATAGACCGCGTTTTGCTAAAAGCATGTTTTCATCTGTTTACAATTCTTATACAGTGCATTTCTTCACTGTCCCCCCCTTCTATTTTTGAACTGGTCAATTCAAAACATTTAAATTTGGGATAATGGAATTAATGGGGGTCTTGTGACACATCATTTTGAAGCTCCTCACGAATACTTCAAAACCCTAGAATATGAAGTCAACATCTTCACCTACTACAGAATGGCGGAACATTTAATAATTTCCTGAAGACAAACATTTTAATATCGATATTTGTAGAAATATTCCTTTTTATCTGCCAAATGGTAATTCCAACAACCCGATATGGTTTGTTGAGTTATTTTTTGTTCATAAAAACGACAAAAATGTCAGTACGACAATGAACATTATTGCTCAGAATATTCTCTAAAACCGTGTTTTCATCTGTTTACAATTCTTATACAGTGCATTTCTTCAATGCCCCCCCCCTTCTATTTTTTGAACTGGTCAACTCAAAAAATTGAAATTTGGGATAATGAAATTAATGGGGGTCTTGTGACACATCATTTTGAAGCTCCTCACGAATACTTCAAACCCCTAGAATATGAAGTCAACATCTTCACCTACTACAGAATGGCGGAACATTTAATAATTTCCTGAAGACGAACATTTTAATATCGATATTTGTAGAAATATTCTTTTTATCTGCCAAATGGCAATTCCAACAACCCGATATAATTTGTTGAGTTATTTTTTGTTCATAAAAACGACAAAAATGTCAGTACGACAATGAACATTATTGTTCAGTTAGAATATTCTCATTTAGTTTTCGGTTTGACTAGAAAGGTACCACGTCAACAATCTCTAAAATGGTCCATTGGAAGACAAAATTGAAGCGATTTTTATTCACGGTGCCACGCGTAAATTTCCGAAAGGATTTTCAACGAACGTTTCCGAATCGTCCTATCTGTAGAAAATATTTCGGAATTTGTATCCAAATTCACAACTACCGGTAGTGTACATAACAGAATGCCATCATCGTCACTTCTTCTAGGTTTGGAGACCAGCTCCCCTACCCTTTTGGCTGATTATTGGCCTTGAGAGGGACCAATGGGTACACAACTGATAGATGACGGCATGAAGTCCTAAGACATCAGTGCCGCCCTTCACGGGATACCCCTACCTGGCTGGGGTGGGGTGGATGAAAAAGTTATTCGTCCGTTAACGGGGGACATGAGGGCCTCATTCGACAGATTGTCGGGGCCTTCTATATCGGGAGGGATATAACATAACAAAAAGCCCTTAGGTCATCCCTCCATGTGTACATTTTTTTAAACGGCAATGTTCACAGACAAACTTGCCGTTATTGGAGTGACACCAACCCTCACGTTTTCCTGGAAATACATACCCATTATCCAGAAAAAATTAACGTTTGGCCAGCAATATTGGGAAACCATATTGTAGGACCTCTATTTATTGATCAAAATTTAACAGGGGAACTGTATTTGAATATGCTGGAAACTACTGTTGACTCTCGCATCACTGGAATCGTGGAAGCGAATTCTAATAAATTCAATATGGATATTGTACTCCAACAAAATGGAGCACCACCACATTACTCCAGACAAGAAACTATTAGGACACTGATTTTCCCGGTCGTTGGATTGGCCATCGAGGTCCTACAGAATGGACAGCCCGCTCACCAGATTTGACACATTTGGACTTTTTTATGGGGATATTTGAAGAAAAAGGTGTACGAAACTGAACCTGCTTCAATATTGGATATACGGCAGAGAATAATAAATATTTGTAGAGATATTGACGTTACTGTGTTCGAAAATGTCCGGCGTGAAATATCTAGGCTGTTCATATGTCAAGAAGTTCAAGGTAACCATTTCGAGCATCTTTTGAATTGACCTCAAGCTTATTACCTCATATTATGTAGTTAAATGTCAATGTATTCAGGCAATTATTAAAAGTTCCGCCATTTTGTAGTAATTGAAGACATTGATTGACATTATATTCTAGGGTTGTGAAGTATTCGTCAGGAGCTTCAGAATGATGTGTCACAAGACTCCCCTTTCCATTAATTTTTGTTCCCAGATGACACCCAGTCGCCATCTAGAAAGTTTCATCTGTCAATTTCACTTCAAAATGATTTATTCATGGATTAATTTCATTATCTCAAATTTCAATTTTTTGAGTTGACCCGTTCAATAAACAAACGGGGGGGACATTAAAGAAATGCATTATATACTCGAACAACAGTAGTGGTTACCTCGCATAATTGGTAAATGGAATTAAAAAAAATCTGTTTTTCCGTTAATCGGATAACAAGTAGAATTTGAAAAGACATTACAATCTCAACTCTTGGACATTAGGTTAATTTTGAATATGAATAATTCATGGTATTTTGAAAAAAGTTTCAACAACGGTGAGTGATTAACCTCTTGTTGGTCGTTCGATAGAGACTTTTAATGTTTACCCTTCATGATTTCCAGGTTCAATTCATGTCATTTATTTTCTGTATGGAATATGTCCTAGTTGATTACATTAATAACATCCCACCAATTACGAGTTAACATAAAAACCCAGACAAGTTTTATACTGAGAGCTATCATTTGAAGTCATCGCATTAGATCGCAGTTGGAAAAATTAAAAAAAATCATGAATTCTATATATTCAAAAAGATATTTTGTTATCTAATCTACAAAAACAAAGAATTTTTAGTAAAATATCTTTTTTGAAGAAAATTACTCATTAATTTAATTTTTTTGGTGCCAGTACTAGAGAACTAGTTCTGAAACAATTACATAGTAATTTTTAATATTACTATTTCCATTTATTTATTGAATAAACAATTTGTTGTTATCAAATACTATATTTTTCAATACTACATATGATATAAAGACAGTTATCTATGTATCATGTTCAACTGAAAAATTGGCTGAAACGAAAGATGGCATCAAATGATGAGGATGCAAAAAAATCGAGCTTCTATGCCCGTCTCTTAGCAAGTAAACGTAAACGACAAATTATTCAAAATCATATGAGCTGCATAAATTGAAAAAATTAAAAAAATTTCAATTTAGAAATTTTCCACGTTAACTTGCAACTATCTAAGATCAGCAAACACTTTGCTAATAATTTACGATCTTGGAGGTCAGGTCTTTTGATAAGATGACACTTATGAACCAGACTATGTATACGACGTCGATAATAGAGATTGAACCGGTGTCGGCAGACAGAGACTTTTCTTAGGCGATGGGAGAATAAATTAATTTAAGCTCCATTCATCCCAGGCCATGAATATGTCAGCTTTGTACGCTGAGTTTTAATAGATGTATCAGGAAGACGTCCAATCGAGTAGATGGTTCGGTAACCGTTTCGCATTATCAGTCAAAGTACCGTTTGAAATTTGTTCTGAACTATAACGAGTTAATATTCAATCCCGAAGTTACCAAAGCAACTATTATGAATTCTGTGAGTAATAATTTTTTTTATGATCATCATAAAAGTTAGATTTCATTTTATTGGCATGTTAATCGATATTCTAAACGAATTACGGAGATCGAGTTTTCGGTTCATTATTAATTTTGTCTTTCAAACCAATTCGTGATCAATATAAATAATTAAACATATTCTTTAAATATAGTAGATATGTTAATTGGGAAACGTTAATTTAGGATTAATCTTCGTGAATCTTCGATTTTTCAAAAAGTCCTTATTTATGAACCCAGATGTACTAACGGATTATACCGTATTTTCAGAAAGTCGAGGGTTAAAGTAGCTTTAAAATCTTTTGGTTCACTTCAACTGTTAGATATAAATAGAAACCATTTTTAGAGTAAGGAACCAGTTTTTTATCTCCTGAAACAAACTTGTGTTAATGAATCGTTGCTTTTTTGGCTGTGTTGTTAAAGCAACACAGTAAAAAGTATTTCTTCCAAAGAAGATCATAGGTTACTTTGAAATTTTTATTCTATTGGAGAAATTATTATTCAGCCTGAAATTATGGCCTTGAAATAAATATAAAAATTCAAAGTGAAGTGGTTCTTTTACCTCAGGGGGTTATACTGCCGTGCTAAGGAAGAAGGTCGTAACTGACAGTTTCATCAAAATTGAAGGCGTTTCTTTTTTTATTCAAGGTCATAAACAATATCATCACCTGCTCTCAACTGTTACATATGTTGAATTTTTGGGTTTCTAGACGGTCATCTAGGAATAGTGTCACATTTTATCTCAACACTCCGCGTACAAATATAATGAAAAAATCTCCAATTTATACAATGTGCGATACCTCTGATTCTGTTAGTCATGTCCTAGATATATTCAACTGCCAGATTATACAAATCAAAAGACATTTCTTAGCTAACTGACAGTTCTGTTTTTATTTTATTTTTTATATAGATTCACAAATTATATTATGTAAGTACATATTTGTAAATGCCACTGTTACTAGCTATTCTGTAATTGGGTTCATCCTGTAGAATAGTGTATGAAATAAATAAATGAAAGCTGTTACCAATTCTACCAATCCCCAGGCGACAGTTCTGGGAAAATTTTCCTGAAGCGAACGGCGACTAGGAGGAGAGTAGTATTATTGATGATGAATAACTCTATGATAAGCGAAATTGCATCCTCTCACTAGTTTTTATTCATATATGCATATAATAATAAGCAGTAATAATATAATATTATGCGAATGTCCGGAGTTATTGTCAATAAGAGAGTGTGTGTTCGGCGAGTCTTGGCCTACACCTGCCGATATAAAGGAGATGTCTCCCAGAGACCTGTCCACCTTCCTGGAAATGACAGGATGGACGATGACCTAGGAGGACAACTCCTTGGGAGGATGTACAATGGGTCACATGTGGCGTAAGTGCTGTGGGCCTACACTCACCATCCCCACTCTATAGATATAGATGGTATACTTATCTTTCTTGGCGTTTCTTCACCTTTTCAATCTGATAGTTTTTTTGTTTGCGGTTGAGTTGAAAAACAGCTTTTACTGATACTTCGCCGATTCATCACTCATGGTTATTCTTTTACTAGTTTGTAAGTCTGGTTTTGTTTACGAAGTTGTTGAATAAACCCGATTTATTATTATTCATCTCAAACCTTCGACTGTGTGTCACATTTCCACAAAAAACCCTGATTACTGAATGAAATTCAACAAAATTTGTGAATATCAGCCCTTGATATCAACGCTTGGAAATGCAGCTTATCGAATAGACTCTGAGTGAAAAACTCGTTCAACCGGTTAAGTTCAACGAGTTCGAGTATCCAATTTCGTTTTCATTGAGGACGGGAAATGGCATTTCTCGAGACTAGTTTACAAATGCTCTCAGTTCTCGACATAATCCTAGGTGAAAAATAAACGTAGACGTAAAAAAGAGTCTCGCTAATTGTCCTAGTCCTTCTAAGGCGAACAGAAGCTTTGTCGGGTAAACAAAGACAAGCTCTAGAATACGGAATTCCGAATACCGACTCGACGAGATAATTTTGAATGCTGCATGCTAGACTCGATTAATTATTGTTTAGGAAAAACAACATGGACGTCTGAAAGATTCTTGAGAATTCGAAGGATACAATTTCGAATGGATGCCGTTCATTTTTAATCAACTCGATCCTTGTTGATCAACATTAGATGAACTCGAAGTACTTTCTGTTTTGAATGACTAAGCGGGTCGCTGGAAAAGTTCTGAAAGAAAATAAAAATAGATGAATCAAGGTTTGTTTCACGGTTCTTCGTAGTATTATTCTGTCCCTCTGCAACAGCGTTTCCCAAACTTTTTTGCCTGGGGACCCACCTTCATTGTGGAATTTTTTTCGCGACCACAAATAAATAATAATATTTATGATTTGCAATTGCTTCAAATAAACCAATCATAATATATAATGTATCATTTAATTTCTTCCCTTACCATTGCTGTTCATAATACAGATGAGATACTTTGCATTCATGTAACTAAAGACATCCATATGAGAGAGACAGTTTATAAACAGAAGCATAAGTTCATCTTTGATGAAGTAAATGAGTTCATTAGATTTACACAAATAAAAGTATTGAATGAAAAATGCTTCTCTTCAAAGGAAAACAATTTATTTCTCCTACGGAGATATAATTTTGGATGGCCTCAAAGTGAAGTTGATCGAGATAGTTGAAGCTCTAAAGAACGTTTTGGATATGTCGTGCATGCATATTTGGATATGTGAAAGCTCTGTTCAAAGTGGGTGCCACGCGAGCTCACAATGAACCAAAAACCACCAAGAGTTGATGATTCTGAACAGTGAAAATTATACCAATAAACTGTATTGATTAGTTGTCCATCATTTCACACCAGAATCAAAACGACCGTCATCTGAGTGGACTACAGGTGGAGAACCGTGTTAGGAATCACACGTTAAAAGGTGAGACCTCGTTAGTCCTTAGCTCGCACAAGTTTTTCAACTTCTGAGAGTTGTCATTCGTATGGGGGCGGCAACTGATTAACGGAAAAACAGATTTTTTTTAAAGCGTGCGAAGACAGTCGGCTGGCAAGGTTATGGTATCAACATTTGCGATGTGCATTACCATCTTGCTCCCTTCAATGAAAGACCATGCACATTTCTAACACTAGACGATTTGATGGCTTCTGGAACTATTACATACCAATGTTAATGTTTCATCAAATAACAGTTTCTGAAGATAGTGGTAAATTGTTCAGGGTGTCACGGTGTGGAAGTAGTTGGTACAGTGTCAATGTTAAATGAATCAAGTGAGCTACAAGGTTCAATTTCAGATCCATTATTCTGTTCAATAGTAATACCACTAAAGCTCAAATTATTTTTGGATATTGATTTAACCTCGCGTGGTATTCGGTAAGAAAATTTCACACCGAATTATGGTGGAAAATCAAATATTTAAAAAATATATTTCTCCATTCTCAACAATGCAAATTATTTTCCTCATCAAGTCACCAGCGAAACATAAAATGTGTGATCGACTTGACTGTTGAGTTGCCATGGTAACTAAGACCCTTACCTGGAAATTATTATTTCAGTTTTGAAGCTGTCAAGCAGCATGACGTAGAAAAATGTTTAAAGGAGCGGCAGCACAACTCGAATATTTTGTGGAGGAAATTGACAATAGAGGGGAACCGACAGGCCGCATTGAGTATAACCCGGTTTTCTCCAAGACCACCCAAGGTTCAAAGAAAATGGCTGACCGTGAGTGGCTAGTACCAAATACACTCAACGAAGAAATATACCCAGTGAGACTGTTCAAAAAACTAACAAGCAAGCGAGGCCCCATCAAAACGAAGCGTTTATTTTTGACGGCAAATCCAAACTGGAAGAATCCCAGTTCCAAAGGCTTGTACAAGAACAGTCCAGTTGGACAAAATACAATATCTTCCTGGTTCAAACCCGCTGCATCATCGATTGGAATTGATGTTAAGAGATCAAAATAACAAATCATTCTGTAAGTGCCACTGCTGTTTCAACTTTAGCCAAAACGGGAATTGGAGAACGACAATTGATTAAATTGACCGGCCATGGTAGCAGCCACTCAATAAAACCATATCTGCAAACAGACTCGGGCCATCATCAGGAAATAATTGACGCAATCAGGTCTGTTTCAACTTTGGCAAAGACGATTTAAGACTCTCTGAATCATGAACAAGCAACTACTTCCAATCAACCTGTCATAGTTTATAATAATTGCGTTTTCCATATAAACAATAATGACAATAGTCAAAATAATATAAATAATTAGTTAAGAAAAGAGAATGGAACTTTCTATGTTTTTTACCACTTTTAATGAAAGTGGATATCATTTTGTTGTTTGATATCATTCTCTAGGTATGGGTTACAAGCCAGCGATAATTCTGAAACTTTTATTCATTGTAGTTGCATGAAAATGGCAACCTAAAGCGTAATATATTCTATTTTATATCAATTTTGGTACTGGCCATGTAGTGGCTTCTCAGCCACTTCAAGATATTGTTTTCTACGCATTGTAGTTACACGGTAACGCACTTTTATAATGAAATATTTTACACTCTTTGATTTTTTATTTACTTCGGGATATTACTAATGGTAGAAAATGAAAAAAATAGTAGTTTTATAGATACATACCTACAGGAACAGATTACATAATAATATTCAGTTTGTCTTCACACCAATGGACTCTTAGCCTATAAACTGTTGATTTATACTGATTGTAGTAGCAGTTCCATTCAGGGACAAAAAATATAATATTCTTTCAATTTATGGTTACTTGAGCTTACTACAAGTGGTAAGCAATTATTTAGGCCTACAGCAATTATTTAGGCCTTCAAATTGGTAATTTCTACTCATTGTAGTTGCTTGAGAATACAATTTCAAGATAGAAAATAGTATATTCTTCAATTTCACATGAGTTTTGAGTAACTACAAGTGGTAGAAAATTGTTTTTTTGGTGTTTTATTCCTTTAACGTACTGTTTCTAGGACATGTCTGTGGACATAAGTCATCCCATCAAGTCCCAGAGCGAATATGTATTGACAAAGCACTACTTTTGTAGGGTTTTCCTGCAACTATTCAGTTGAGAAACATTGTATTCCTTTATTGATTTTCATTTTGTATCATAAACTTTTATTACAAAATTACCTTTTCATAACTCTTTTATCGCGCAGGCGTTCAAAATATCTATCTGCTTGGGTTTTATGTTAATTCTTTTATTTCGATTTTTACTTATCATTTTCGTATTTTCTTATCTCAAATCATTGGAATGATCCATTCTCTCTAAACGAAAAAATAGATGAATATTTAAAACGAAACCATTTGGGATGTTTCGAGTAGGTACTCATAGTTAATAATTTTATGGAATAAGACAAGGACCCAAGTGGTTGACCTTTCTTGACTAAATTTATGATCCCGACCATTGTGAGAGACGATTTTTCAAGAGTTACTGGGAACACATTTTTCTTAGCCGATGCATTCATTCTGTTCTGAGATTTTGGCCGGGAACTAATCCTAATTCTGACTCTCCTCGCCACGACGTACACTGTTATTTTTGTTTGTCGTTTTGTTGGTGTTATTATTAAATTTTATTATTAATAAACGCTGTGTCCGTCTGATTAATAATTCACCTATCGCCTGTCCCGACACTTTCATTAGTTAAAATCACAATTAACCCATGACACTTGTCCTGACTAAAAAAACATTATTAGTATTTTTACCGGGAAGGTTGTGCTTGTAGACTCTTTTCTCGAATCTCCGTTACATACAAAGGGTGCGCTGGCATCAATATAATCAATAAGCAAGGTAAGTGGTCATTTGGACCCAATAATTATGTATCCTATGTAGACGCATAACCTAAGGTAAATAGTCTTATGCTTGAGTCGAGCCAAAATTTCTGCCTCAGTGCAACAAATTGGCATGATTCTAAGATTCGAAAGTAGTAAGAACGTCATTTTACCAATGACGCCAATATTTCATCAGAAATGTCTGGACACAGTCTGCGTAGTTTGAAGGGAAAGTTTTCGAAAAAAGACGATATTCTTATCACTCTGAGATGAAAACTCTTAGACGAATATAGCCGGAGGAAACTATGTCAGGCTTATAACCATGTACCAGCTTGAGAGGAAAGAATGAATAGCTCAAATATTTTCAGCACTTGTTTCCCACAATATGCTGTGGCTGTATGTATGTTATGTATACTAACAGGTACCTCACCTCACTGAACTACCTCTGGGAATCTATTCATCTCTCCGGCATCCATATGGCACCAGGAACTCGGGCTGCCAGCCACGTTAAAGAGAAGCAAACCAACGGACCAAGCAGAGAACAGGATTCCGATTCCTAATGCTTACAGGCGCCACTTGAATAGTTCTGTTAAATCGACACTCCAAAAAATTCTTCTTGCAAGCAACTTTTCTAAATTATAATTTTTTGGTTACGAAAAGGTACGTCGAATCGATATGTTTCACACCCTGTTGAATAATTTTATCAATATTATGCTTGCCTAGATCAACATTTCCCGATAATTTGCGATTCGATAAATGAGTGAAAATGCAGTAATGATAACCCCAATATTTATTTAGTGTGTTTCCAAATATCACGTCAACACTGTCAAATTGACTGATAGATTAGGTATAATTTTGGTGGCACTTTGTTACTTTGCGTGATACATCAACAAATGTAATATTTACATCACGATCTTCGAATTATATTACGAAATGACTGATAAAAAACTCATTTATTCTGCAATATTCTATGAAAACTAACGGCATTGGTTTTGATTGTTCAGTGACATTGATTGTATTCAAAATTGAAGATGAAACTGAATAATACTGAAGGGACTGATAAATGAAATTCTCAAGTGAGCTAGACTTATTCGATTAGGTTTGGGCCATAATAAACCATCGCGGGTTACATCGGACGACCAAACTAACCAACTCAATTTCAAATTAAACTTGCCTTATGCATTCGAAAAGGAGTTCCAAACCATTCTCAAACATGTATGTATCTTTCCTGATAATGTGAGTTGTGACAAGGTGATTTTTCTTGCCTTTCGGTTGAATTTTTGATATTCAATGTTCAAAAATACTAGTTGCTAACTAATTTGATGTTGTTTTCTTCTAGATAAAACTCTTCGTATATTTGCGGAATTCTTCGTTGTACACTCAGAAGTCTGACTTGGGTGTGCTCTTTTTGGTCTTGGCTCTGGGCTCTTCCATTGAAACCATTGGACTTTGGTTTTTCTGTTTATACCCCATTCAGATGTTTGAAAATGAATAAGACTAAACAACGGTGCTATTCTATTGTTTGAAAACGTATAGAAAAAAACAACAGTGATAATCAAAATAAAACAACAGTGCTAGAAGAAAACAGAGGATTAATCTTCTAAAAAATTGAGACGCACTGAAATAATGACAATTAAAGCAATAACGAAACATCATAGTCAAGGACAATGTGACAAGGACAAAATGTAACTACACCAGAAATAAGTTAGGAAACTTTGGTCTTGAACTAAATAGTTCAAGACCAAATATAGAAGGATCATAATTATGCAAATAAAAAAACATTTAAAGAAGACAAAAGCATTCATCTGCCTCTATATATATGAAAAAATGTAGCAGAACTTCGGTTACCATAATCGAAGGAGTACAAATTCTATATAAAAATTAATAAACATACAAAACTAGGTAAGAGAAGATGGGAAATGTTGGAAATATTCAAGACAACACAAGGTAATGAATAAAGACGTCTGTATTCTTCGTCCACTAGTCATTTCTTTTGTGACACAGGAAGCAACTGAAATAAAAAAAAAGAATTGAAAACGTATGACAGATTTTTGTAGATTAAGAAACAATATCTAAATCAGTAGGCCTACCTTAAAAGACGACTTGGATTCTCAATCTTCTAATAAAAAATGGAGAAGACATTGTTGAGGGAAAAATGACCGATTAGAATGAGAAACGATGCAACTACGAAATTGATATTCATATCAATTTGCTGACCTATATGAATCTTTTACTGAATATCATACCATTGATTATCTATAAGCTAAAGATCGATGTTCTTGAGAAATAAATTTAAACAAACGGCCACTGTTGTTTTCGTTGGAAACGAGACAGAAAAAGAATAATGAAGTTATAGGAAGATTTCACGGTATGATTGAAGTATATTTTAGGAAAAAAAGGAATCTCAGAAGTGATTAACATACAAAACTGAGAATGAATCTTATCGATATGATCCGAAAACGAGAGTTGTCAATCATTCGAACGAGTATTTAGAATACTTATTGTTCTATGATATATAAAGAACATTTCAAAATAAGATACATTTGTTAAGTATATTCCAAAATATTTTATGAGACAGAGAAACTTAAAAATCATTCAAAAATACTTCCTACTATTGTTATTTTATTCAATTTCAAAAAATTCGACAGTTGGTGTTTGATAAAAACATTCAAAAAATTGCCATCAGCTTTTTCGAAAGCTAAGAAAAAAAACCCTGTTTATCCCGATCCTTAACGAAGGATTCAAGAAACAGAACTAATCAACTCTACAACGTTAAAGCTTGACAAAACTCAAATTAGTTCATTTCCGAAAGCTTATAAATACGCAGAACCCAAATAAGGAAAGAACAAAAGGCGACGAAGATGAGTATTGAAAGAGCAATAGTAACACAATTCCATCAATAACCTCAGACTTGCAAGGTAATTGAGAACTGGATAGTTGAGTGAACGATAAAAGGGTTGACTTTTATTTATCCGATCAAATTACATCAAAAAATAGGAGTGACGGTACAAAAATTCGCACTCAGCTCAAAATTGATAGAATTGTTCAAAACATATCATAAATGTAATCTGAAAAATCCTCATCGATCCGATACCTGGAAAATATTTACTCAGGCTCATAGGTCACAAAAACGGGTTTTTCGTGATTTTCAGCAAACGGTCAGTTTTATCATGAAATTAGTTCAGACATAAATTGTAGATTGGATAATTATCTACAAAAAATACTTTTTTTCCCAAGAGCCACCGTTATAACGATTCAAAAAGTTGGAAGAGTTGTAATCGTCATAATATGCACACGTTTCTACACACGTTTCACATTTAAAGTAGAGCGGTTTTTTAACGTGGTTTTCCCGGTAGGTCTATTCCACGGATCTGTTGTGATTCTGTTTGAATTGAACCTATTGAATAATAAAAGTGTTGAAAGTGATAAAAGCGGTATAAATAAAAAAAATTTTAAAATTTAGTCGTCTGATTCATAATTCTCTAATACTTTTGCTTTCTCTTCTTCTTCATCCCTAATACATCGCAAGTCTCCTCGTTGGTATCAAACGAATCCTCAACTGTTGGTGATTCAACATTGAAGGACGACTGGCCTTGACAATTTGTACCATCGACATTTTCAGAACTGACCGTTTTGCTGAAAATCGCGTTTTGTGACCTTTGACCCCGAGTATCCAGGTATCGGATCGATGAGGATTCTTGAAATTTCATTTATGATGGTATTTTGAACAATCCTACCAACTTTCAGCTGGGTGCGAATTTGTATACCCTCGGATGTCTAAATTAACCGGATTATATAATCTTTATCGCTTATATGGCTTGCAACGTATTCAAAATTCATGTTTGAGACTTTGTTATGGAATTAGTAAATATGACCACATCCAATCGATTATGAAACACTCTGGTTAGTTGAGACTAGATACCCTCAGAATTTTGCACCTCTTAACTAACACGCACAAGATTCTCATTTCCAAAAAACCAGAATATCTCTTTCGTAAGCTGACAACTTTTTCCATTGTAAGTAGATCACATACTCGAAACATTAAATCAATAAGCATACCTAGATATCGTTCTGCCAATTACCCAGTGATTTTAGATCGTACTCTCTTTTTAATAAAAAAAAAAAAAGGTTGAAGATTTACAATAAAGAAGCAGAAATAAACTGAATCCAAAAATGACACGGCAAGGCATTGTACTTTCTGAAATCACGATGTAGAAGTGAGTTACCTGTATATTTTCATCTGTTTATGGTATACACAACAGACGGCTCAAAAACCAAAAACCAAAAACGTGTTACCTTAGGGCTAGTACTAGAGTGCCACTAAGGTTTAGCTAAAGCCTCGGTAGATAATAACATCCTGAGGTGGGTTAAGGGGCACGACAGGAGTAAAGGTGGCTGGACTAAGAATTTTAGGACCCAGTGACAACTACAGCCTGATGACTTCGACAATTGCGGAACTAGCTAAGCATGCAAAGCAAGATGTGCGACTGCTGATTTTTCTGGTCTTCCATATTCTAGGTGTGCTAAGTGTTCCTTATATCCTATTTTAATAGATCTTTTAGTCTGTCCTTGATATTTTACATCGCAGTTCTTACATTTAATAAGGTAAATTCACAAAGTTGAATGTGAGGACTGCGATGCAAAACATTATGGACAGATCACAAGATCTATTAAAATAAGATATAAGGACAGTGTGGAAAATAATTCCTGTTCCCAAAACTGGAGATACACATGAGAAGGTGGCGTTTTTCGACGATTTAAAAGATAAAAACCAAAAAGTGCATATCTCCTTCTAGTGAGTTACCTTTGTATTTTCATCTGTTTATGGTATACATAACAGACGGCTTGAAAACCAAAGAAGGCTCAGGATGTGGAGTGTACTCCATATCACTAAGCCTAAGGATTAAGTAAAAATAGGAAAAAATACCAGCGTGGTCCAAACACATCTGGCTGGTATCTCAATCGCCACAAAAGAAATAACCAGGAAAGGAATTTCTTGCAAAAACAATCTGTACTGATAGTAGGCAAGCCCTATTTGCCTTGAGTAGACAACATGTTACCTTAGGGCTAGTACTAGAGTGCCACTAAGATTTAGCTAAAGCTCGGTAGATAAGAACATCCTGAGGTGGGTTAAAGGGCACGACAGGAGTAAAGACATTCGCATTGCCGACTTTTAAGCCAAGAAAATGGGTGGACTAAAAATTTTAGGACCCAGTGACACCTACGGCCTGATGACTTCCACAATTGCGGAACTAGCTAAACGTCACACCCATGCTCGATTTTTAAATAGATGGGATGAAATCAAAAGATGCTCTTGCCAGGATCACCCTGGGCTACCCCGAGCAGCTGGCGTCGAAGGAATATCTGGCGATGACCAGGAAAAAATCTACGCTTAACAGTAGGATTTCTGACTGGCCACGGTCAACTCCCCACAATAATGGGGCTAGTGGACACACCTCTATGCAGGATGTGTGAACAGGAAGATGAAACTGTCAGGCATGTCCTATGCGAATGTCCGGAGTTATTGTCAATAAGAGAGTGTGTGTTCGGCGAGTCTTGGCCTACACCTGCCGATATAAAGGAGATGTCTCCCAGAGATCTGTCCACCTTCCTGGAAATGACAGGATGGACGATGACCTAGGAAGACAACTCCTTGGGAGGATGTACAATGGGTCACATGTGGCCTAGCTGTGGGCCTACACTCACCATCCCCACTCTATAGATATAGATGGTATACTTATCTTTCTTGGCATTTCTTCACCTTTTCAATCTAATAGTTTTTGTTTGCGGTTGAGTTGAAAAACAGCTTTTGCTGATACTTCGCCCGATTCATCACTCATGGTTATTCTTTTACTAGTTTGTAAGTCTGGTTTTGTTTATGAAGTTGTTGAATAAACTCGATTTATTATTATTCATCTCAAACCTTCGACTGTGTGTCACATTTCCACAAAAAAACCCTGATTACTGAATGAAATTCAACAAAATTTGTGAATATCAGCCCTTGATATCAACGCTTGGAAATGCAGCTTATCGAATAGACTCTGAACTCTAAAAGAAAATGGTAAAGATAATATAATTGAAGATAATATACAGTACGAAAAAAACTTTAAATTAAGAATCTTAAAACTACACAATTACAAAAAATGTTACATCTTTTAAGTTACCAGCTGACAAACTTTCCACTGAGATATAGCAAGCTGCCATTAATTTTCATCCAGAGTAGCATATAACTATCAATAGGTAAAATTTTTAGTTGAGGGAAAATCATTGGAAATATAACTTTTTTTCATGTTCAAGCAGCCAGCAAACGTATAATCCACCATATTATGGTCAGCTGACTTTGTTTTTCTTTCAAGGTATTGGGTGAACTATATTCCTACACATTTCAAAATGATAGGAGATTACTAAAAAAAATTTTCTTCTTCATGCGTGGGAGGCTGCAACTGCCCGCCCCATCCACGGAGTCGCAGCTGACGGTCGCCAGTGTTCATAATATAAATCCCTAATGCATTTCACGAAGTTTCAATTGGGAGGAACTTGGTCATGAAAATCTGTCCCTGGTTCCTAGTCTATAGGATGACTTGTGGTACTTGCCCAAAATTCTATATTGGTCAAACAGGGAACCCCTTTCCCAAAGAATGAAAGAACATAGGAGTAGTTTTTTAATGCGAAGAACAATTTCACACCAAGCAAGTTCAACTAAGACTATGAAGTATTATATTTGTGAGAGAAAGTTTCGAAACTCATGATTTTGGAGTGCCCAAAAATCGATAGATTTGAGAATTAGGATGTTTTACTGAATGATCATATATAATTGAATTCTTCCCCTCTTCCCAATCTGTTTTCAAATGTGAAGATTGGTAGTACCTACATTACATGTTCATTTAGTTGTGAAGAAAGTTTTTGGCATTCTATTATATACTCCATTTCGATACATCATTTAGATTTTCAATCATTACTCACCTAAACTCGGGTAAAAATATTGATAAAGAACTCATATCATTCAAATTGTTATTATATTCCACATGTCCATTCAATGAGTTGGAATCATTTTCTTTTATATTGAAAAATTTCAAGTAGTTTTTACATAAACTTAGTGAGATTTGTGAGATTTTCACTGAATAGTTCACAAAACCACAACACGTGTTTCGCTCTAGACAATAGCGAAACATGTGTTGGGGTTTTGTAGTGTCTGGTGGAAATATCACAAAAAGTGTTGGAGAAATATGAAAAAACAAACCGATATTTGATGAAAGTCATAACGTATTTGATAAAACCCACTTTAAAGTGAGATTTCCACTTGAAAGTTTAAAAACCCGCGAAACGTGTTTCGCTTATCGCAGTTTTGTAAACTTTCAAGTGAAAATCTCACATTGAAGTGTGTTTTTTATGTTACTTGAATACTTTATTGTGAGATTTTTACTGAACAGTTTACAAAATCGCAAAACGTGTTTCACTGTACAATAGCTTACTCAGGCGTGTTTATGAACACAATGAAGTGTAACTCGAATACGTTTTGGGGTTTCATCGAGTATCAGGCAATTCCACCACATATCATTTATATAAAGGAATCTAAATAAGTCATTTTTGGATTATACAGTGGAATGAATGTAAATACTTCAACTTGATTTCTTAAGTTGGGGTGTTTAAGACGGCCACACTGTAACTACTCTAGATTTCTTCTCGATTATTCCGTATTAAGATTATTACAGATCCAATCTTTCAATACATTTCCGTTAGTTAGGCTCGGTGCGGTATATAAACGGTAAATAACTATTATCGCCCTATCAAATTCACTTAATGATAAAGATAGCTTACTAATACCACAAACATTTCCAACTGAAAATAAATAGCGCGTTGTTTTTGTAGAATGATCATGAATCATCGCAATATCGCACGTTACTTCTGTTCATCAGTTCGTCTATGACTATTGAAGCCAACAAAGAATAAATTTTAAAAGAAAACTTATAATGAAGTATTTTTTTCTTATTAGTCAGTGGGCTATGCTTGAAGACTGACAGTAAACAAATCTAAAGAAATGAACTTTAAACGTTTAAGCTAGTCTCGAATATACCTACACAGTAGGTTGAATGGACTGACGCCTATCATAAAACAACTACTCCCTTGGCTAATACCACGAAGGGCGTTGGATTATATCCGACAGGCGTCAGTGCAGGAATCTTCTCAGAAAATATCCTGCATATGCAATGGCCTCATTCTGGCTAATTTAGTTTTTTATTAAAAATTATATATTATAAAAGTAAATCGTCTCCTAAGTATCCCACAAAATTCTCCGGTTTATATCTCAATTAACAACTGAGCAAGAGCAATTGAAAATGTGAGATCGCCCGCGGTACATCGTGACGTCACACCAGGCAAACGAGCTTCGAGCGGTGACAACCGGGCCTATAGTTGGAGATTATGAATCGCTGCTATCGTCAATTCAATTTAATTTTCTTCAAAGTAATGTATATATCAATTCTGGGTAACTGGAATTTCTATAATAAATAAAGTGTATCTTGGGATTCCAAGACATAATTTCGGATTTTTCTCTATGACGTAAATAGATCTTCGCTCGATATTGTTTTTCGAATTCCGGCATCGATCACCAGTAGGCCAGGTCCCGCTCCCACATGTGGTTCACTATTGGAATTTGGACGACCGGTATAAAATCGGCCGTCCACAATCGGTGTGTGTGCAATTACGGTGTGCTGCAATTACACCGATTTTGGACGGCCAGTATAAAATCGGCCGATATTTTATTGGTAGCGGGTGCTTGCACACTCACCGCATTTTTATCGGTCAAACAATCAGTTGCTTTGTTGTTGTAATTAGCACGCACTACCAAAACGAAGTTAATGCGTAAAGTCAATGATTGACGGTCCCCGGGTCGTATCAATACGGCCCGCGATCGCAATGTGTCACAGAAAGAAGAATCATGTTTTTGGAACTTTTAGACTACACTCGATTCACTACAGAAGTTTCAAAATGCGCACACTACATTTATAAGTGATTTCAAGGGCAGCGCGTGCCTAGACAAGCGAGAAATTGTTAGTTAGGTAACTATTCAGTTCTAGTAAACAATTCAATCATTGACAGTAACGCCATCTCTTAGCAACAAGCGGAAATACCCTATTAGTTTTGTTGAGAACAATAGAATCTGCCACGCGCTAGACTAGAACCTTCCTTATCGATATAAAAGGAGTACGTCGGTGCGACGTGAGTCTGTTGAGTCGAGTAATCGAAGCGCTACGGTCGGAAAAGGATTCTAGTTGCACTGCGAAGTAATGATTATGAAGTCTAGTGATTGTGAAGGGATTGTTTGTGTCGTTTGCGTGTATCTATTATATAATTAAATAAATGAAATGTTATAATGATTCAGTATATTTTTCTTTGAATCTGGCCCGCATATACATTCTAAATTCAATATGTGGCCCTCTGCAAAATTGAGTTTGACACCTCTGTGTTGAAGTCATCTATTTTTTCTTGCACTTTACCGAACTGTATTCAATAGACCTTTACATTTTCGAAGTTTATTCGTTAGTTCTGTAAGAACCTGATTTATTCATCGGGAAGTGATATCCACATTTTTCTATTTCGAAAGAAAATTAAAATTCCAATAATGACTGGTACGTCACTACCACTGCGGCTTATCCCCCTTTCAAGCGTTTCAAAATGTATTTGATATTTGTGACGCAGAGAAAAGTACTCCAAATATAAAGTATTTGTGACATAATATGAGAAGCTTCTTAATTTTGGGACTTGAAAAAAAAAGTTGATAATGTCTGACGCACAGTTACCTAAACAACGAGAATAGACGAAGAAGAAGAAAATTGAATTAGGCAATATAAATGAGTTTTACGGTGTTGCCAAATTCATATCAAATGTGAGTAACGTCACGAGCATCGTTTCATTTGATTTTGAAAAAGAACTGACACATATACATACATGAAGATTTCACGTATCCGGTTATTTCAATATCAGTAGAAAGGCCCATTCATAAATTGACTTAATGGATTCTCATTGACTTTCGCCTAATTTTTGTAAGTATAAAGTAGTTTTTACAGGATTCGTCATGAGAAATTAAACAAAAATACTCGATTATGCAAGGCGCCTACACTCTCATCTGTCATTATAATTTCCACTCTATCTTATCTGGATATAAATATTGAAATTAATGTTTTACTTACTTTCTGAAGAATAGGTAGATACTTACCTGAAAAAAAAGAATATTGTTAAAAAAATTATTTTGAATACAAAAGAGCACATACTACATCGACAAATGAGAAGGATAACTGGGATGTCGGATGTACGTTAAAAATAAAATGTTCCTTACAATTTGCCAGTGGCGGATTTACAAATTTTCAAGGTGTAGGCTGTACAGTTTTTGCTTGCCTCTACAATTGTCATGCCCTATATTATTTTGACAATCCCCCAACAATTTCGTTGAAATCGTAGGTAAAATATATTTTGGGTATATTTTTGAGCCAATCAAAGCTCAATCATTTACGAGCGGGGTAATGTTTCCTACTTACACAATAAAGTACATTTGGTAAACGTGAATAAATATTCTTTATTGCGCTCTCGAACAGTTAAAAAAATTAACTCAGTCAAGTTATAAAAGTTCGTTGCAATAACTTCTGTTGGCAGAATAATTGATTCTGACTATATGCAAAAAAGAGCAAAGGAGTTCAATTTTTTTTTTGGCTAAAGTTCGAATCCGGATAATTTTTTACCTTTTTCAGACAAGAAAAACTTCTCTCACTCAAACAGTTCATCGGAAAATTAGTTGCAGACTTCTATCTGTAAGACATCAGACAACCGTCTTGCCAAAATCTTTTGGATTTCCATGATGTAGCAAAAAAATCGACCCCAAATTTGCCGCTCCAGAAAACTGCCGCCATAGGCTCAAGCCTACCCAGCCTGCTGGTAAATCCGCCACTGCAACTTGCAAATGAAACTTGGTGGATTTTAAGAGGTAATTATTGAGCATTTGTTGACATGGTCTGCATATTGTTTGAAATGATATTGAACACAAAAGAGAACATACATCGACAAATGAGAAGGTATACTGCGATGTACGTTAGAAATGAAATGTTCCTTACAACATGCAAATGAAATTTAGTGGATATTAAGAGGTAGTTATTGAGCATTTGTTGACATGGTCTGAATATTGTTGAAAAATTATATTGAACACAAAAGAGAACATATCACATCGACAAATGAGAAGGTATACAGAGATGTACGTTAAAAATGTTCCTTACAACATGCAAATGAAATTTGGTGGATGTTAAGAGGTAATTATCGCATTCGTGGACAAAAGTTGAGAAGCAAACTGTTATTATTTTTTCATACAGAATCACGCCCTGAAATTTGTCGCACTTATTTACTAATACCTCGTATATGTACTTGCTTATGTAGAAAAATAGAGTGAAACTCACAAAAAAAAGTAACGAGTTTCTACTGCTATTAACCCGAATGAATTTCAAGGAAATATCTGGGTCACACTTGATATGACAATCGGCGAAGTACGGTTGAACATAGAGGAGATAAAAATAATAATATGCGGGCATAAAATGAAATCAACAACGTACATAACACAATTTCAGGATTTCCATTCGAGAAAGCGGAAATAATTCGTTTAGATTATTTATCAAAGCGGGCAAATGCCCTCGAAATTGAATGATACAGCCGATAACAGAGTTATAAGATTTGAAATGGAATTTGCACTTTCTATGTTGCTTCGAAATAAAGAAAACAGTACACAGGGTGTCAATTTTGGAAATTTCCACCCTGAATACCTCATTTTCCTGGAAATTATGTGAAAACTCACAAGAACTGAGACATTGAGGGTAATTGTTCCGGGTAATTATTGAAATGAAAATTATTATATTCGGTCTTTTGTCAGTGGAAATATTTAGAAAAGCGAATAACCCCCCGAAAATGTATATCAAAAAACTAATGTAGTTGTTAAATTTCGATTGCAATTCATTTGCGTTTATTAAGTGGTAATAATTCATTAATTCGGAATCGTACCGACAGCCTTTTTTTACTGTGCATTAAAAATTGGTTGATTTTTAGAAGCATAAACATCAGAAAACTGACAAATGGCGTCTTCGTAAGGAAAGACACCTATACTCAATTTCTCTATTACTTTTCGGATGCAGGTGCTTACCAATTTTAACACTTGTGGACGTGAAAAGATGGTAAGTAAAGTTTCGAAGTGTCCCCCCTCCTTAGTGAGGTGAAAACCTCAAGACTGTGCTATAAAGTTGATGAAAAGTGACTCGTTTTGTGTTGACTTTTCGGTACCTAAATTATAAAATTATTTTTCGAAATTCACTGTATCAATTACAAACTCGCAGGTGACGCTGAAACTATTACGCACTGTTCGAAGTTGGTTTCCGACATCTCGTTTCGGAGATTTTAGCTTCAAAGATGAGCCCTGAACTGGTCAACCTGCTACATGGGCTGAAAAGTCTCGGCCCTAACAGATAGATGGCGCTAATATTATTCTATTCACCGCTTCTTCAGTTAGTACTAACCTTCATAAGAAAACTGTTGAAATTTCATGATATTCTACTCATAAGTTCGTGAGTTATTGTGCTAAGAGTGACAATATTTTTGTTAACAATGTATCAAAAACATTTTCGTGTTTTAATTTTGTGAAATTCGATGGGATAAAATACCGTTCAAGAGACGCAATGGCTTGAAAAGTGATACATGGACTCCGCTCCATCAGAAACAGTAAATTAACGTTGGTTTGCTGACTTCAAACGTGGTCGTAGAGATACCGATGATGCATGACTCATGGTACAAATCAAAACACGTAAATCAGTTTAGCATATTCATGTCCGTGAGAACCTTCACTTCCACAATGGAGAAGAAAGTCCACAACGAATTGCCATTCTTAAAAATTTTGGTGAAGAGGATCGACACTAAAGGGGAAATATCTGTATCCCGAAAACCCACCCACACGGGACAGTCTGAACCAGGAATCCAACCACCATCAATCGACTAAGACCGGAATCATGGAGACTCTAGTAGACCCTACTTTCAGGCTCTGTAAAACGAAGGAAGGTCTCGAGAAGGAACATTAGATATAATCAAAAATGACCTTCAACGGAATGGTAAATCAAACGACCTATAAATAGTCAGCTTTTGGAAGAATAAGTCCAGTCATCACCTGAAGACGATTGTGGATAATAACTCGTGAAGTAACTTGGCTTGTAATCTTTTAATTTTAATTTCTTGTTTTTAATTGTTCAAATTCCAATTGTTGCTTGCACTTTATCTCATTGTAATTTCAGTTTTTTTGCTTAATATAGTTGTTATTTTTTCAGCTAAACTTTTTAATTTTTTCTTATTAGTCAGTGGGCTCTGCTTGAAGACTGGCAGTAAACAAATCTAAAGGGGAGTAGTTGTTTTCTGATAGGCGTCAGTCCATTCAACCTATTGTGTAAGTATATTCGAGACTGGCTTGAACGTTTAAAGTTCATTTCTTTAGATCTTTTTAATTTTATTTATTCTTTCAGGAATTTCAAATCATTTTATATTGTATTAGACAATGGAAGACCGAACTACTGAAATGTAAAATTTACATTAACTTTTTACTATGATAGAATTACTATATAATAAGTTTACAGCATGTCATACATAGAAAATAGTCATAGACATGTAATATATCAACTGATAAAAAACTTTTCATGGCTTTTAGATTTAAAAGGACATTACAATATAAGTAACATAACGAACACATCAAAATATGTTCACAAATATGATTATATAAGTGAATGATTACTGCCTAATATATTATTATTCAATAGATTATTAATTGTTAAAAATTCATCATCATCATCATCTTGGTCTAAAAGTATATCTCTAATAGCTTTCTTGAATGTACTATTATTCAGTGAACGCGTCAACTTGTTGTAAAGTTTGAAATTTATGGAGTTAGTTTTGGATTTAGTTAAACGAAATCGCGGCAACGCGATTTGATCAGCAGATATAGTATCATCATGGAGTATAAAAAGAATGAAACTGAAGAGAAATAAGAAAAGGAAATAATAGTCGCGGCTTTTGAAAAATCTGTTTAAAAAAAATCTTACAGTATGGCAAAGTTTCAAGTTGAAAAAATTATTCGTTTCTTCTCAAAATAAAAATCGTCTTTGTTTTCATTGCCCCTCTGTAAATAATTTCTCAGATATGAAACGAAATAGTTCGAAAGGAATTCTTCAAGATTTCAGACGTCACATCAAATACAGTTTTCCACATCGATATTAATCATGGAACAGTGATAAATAGAGAAAAGGAATCAGAAGTGATTGACTACTTTCCCGATCCATCCATTATATTCCTGCGAACAGAAGATATAATTTATTGAATTGAATAAAATATAAAGAAGGGTTTTTGTGGCTTCTCTTTCGTGATCCAGTGGAACATCTCCGAATCCCGAATAAAACCATTTATTTTAATACCAAGTCTACTTTGTAACACAACAGAGCGGAAAAAGAAAGAGGAAAGCCATTATTGGATTCTTCCGCCATGGTCAGTTGTGAGTTTTCACAACCGAATTTATGATTTCTTGTTTTCTGGTAGGAAGTCTACTGACATTCATGAAGGAAATGACTGAATTTCACAGGAAGAAGTTCAGAGAATCCACTATTCTCTGGTTTTCTACGAAACAGAAAAATACTTCCAGTTTGTGTCTGAAAAGTAACTTCTTTGCATGATCCACACATCTATGTATAAGTTACTTCTTTTGAAAGTGATTACTTCCTTCCTTTTTTGGAAGATTCCTTTTTTTTGTATCAAAATGGAGTAGTAGAAAGCCAAAAAACTTACTTTCCCAAACATCAGTCACTCCTGAAAGTATAACCCTTTCAAATGAAAGATTTGTTTAGCCATTTTTGGGAATATGCTCAACTCAAGCGGTCTTGTAAAAAGAAGCAACAACCTCTTTTTTTATAAGAGACAAAGAGCTTAAGAGTTGTGAACATTTTTTTGACCCAATTTTGAGTAAGATTTGGAGTAAGTGTTAAATGTATGATTTAACATGGAAAAGAAAGAAAGCCTAAATATTTTCCTTTTCTTTCAGCTACACTTGATTTTATTTTTTCAGCGCCGATCAGCAAACATGAATTTAAAACCTTTGCCGAGAGTTTCACATAAAATTCAGCCAATATTTTTGCGGAACATCATCAACCAAACTGTTCATCTTGATTCCGTCAGTATTCCGCGTTCATATATCAAACCCGATTCTAGATAATTCCCGTAAAAATATTCAGATTCAACTTTTTGAATTAGCATAGCTATTCATATTCATGAGGTATCGCCCAAGTCGGACAGGTATGAATAAAATTGGTTTTCAGATGAATGGTTTATTTTCTGGAAAAGCTGGAAGAAAACACAATAGAGAGTTCGGTTGACAAAAGGTATGAATACGGAGTGCCTGGCTTTCATTTATAATGGATACGATCCGTGATCGTTGAAAAAAGTTATTGTTTTTATATCGAACGAAAATGCGGGTTTCTGGAATCTCCTATGAACCGTGTTCCAAAAAAAAGTAGGAACATCTAATTCAACAACACCTGATGGCATACCATCGATTGTAATCGAAGTTTTGTTAAAATTCAACAAAGATACATCAAGCCGAACCCATTCCTAGGAAACAAAGAAACAACTACCTGCTGCTTTCTATCAGATATAAATATTGAATCTGTTGAACTAAAATGATCTTTGAGAATATCAAATAATTTCTGGATGAGTTTTGGCACCCTGGGCCCTATTGAAAACTTCCTGATTAGCTAGCAAAATTATCCAGTTTCTATCTATCATGCTTTCATATAGATTTTCGTAGTCGTTGAGTATTATCTGATACATTTGCCACCAACGACAGAATATCCTTGCAACAAGTAAGTAGCCAAACTTGATAAGTAGAATTTGGAACATCTGGTGTGAAATGAATCTATTGGGATTACTTTTCCCTGACCAGAACAGAAATACTCTCTCGACGAGTCTCAGTAATCTCCTGAATACTGTATTTTTTTCTGGTGAGGTGAAATTGCTTTCAATTCTAGCCAAAGTGAGTAGGTGAGCCTGCTATTGCTACTCGCGAGGGTTAATTGTGGTTTACACGTATCCAACATAGACCAATTGAAAACCTGATCTGGTCCCTGGTGGATCAATTTAAGAATATGTACTCTACTACCAGATTCTGATCTTCTTTGTAACAAATAATGTTTCACTACAATGTTGACAGACAATGTCAGTCTACGACTACCTTCTCCAGGTAGGTGAGCAACACCTTTACAGCAGGTTGGAAAGCAGGTCTTCTGTGATACATTCACCAACCATAACGATCACTTGATCATCTCAGGTGAACTTCAGCTATCCAGATCGGAATGTACCGCTCTGGAATCGTACCGGTGACAATTAAGGCATCCATAATGGTATACTGAAAATATTCCATTTAATTGCATTTTATAAACTCAGGGATATTCTTCCAGAAAAAATTTTGAAAATAGCCTATAAATCCTTAGTAGAATATGTGATGTTCTATGGGGAGCTGAGTATTATTTGAAAGTCACAAGGAAATGGATTTTGAAAGTAATACTAAGGAAACAGCTCTTCATAGAAAGTAAAATGCTCGATTTAAAACATCTGTATATTTTTCATATTGCGAAATTCATGTACAAAAATAGAACGCGACACCAATAGATTTCCCACAATTACAGTACAAGACAAAAAGGTATCAAACATTTAAATACTCCCCGTCCTAATTCTAGCCTTTATGAGAAATCGATAGCATTCAATGGCCCTAAAATTTATAATTACATCCCAGAGTCCATCAAAAATATTATATATAGTTATAAACAGTTCTGCAAAAAGCTGATATCCTTCATTCTCATGAACTCTAGAGCTCTTGAAGTAGTCATATGAATGCAAATATAAAATTCTCTCAATTCCTCAATTTCTTATAATATTAGTTTAGTCTCTTAGCTCCTGATAATTTTTGATTATTTTCTTTATTATTATAAAATGAATTAGAATACCAATATATTTTCACTTCATTTATTGGCGAATTCAAGGAATTATCAAGGAGTATTTTCGATATTTCAACCCTCCATCAGTGGGGGTTGTAGGTGTGTTTATCGAACCCTGTAATTACCGGTAAAGCTGGAAATAAAAATAAATCCCAATATTATCATTCCACCCCGGAGTTAACTGGATGAAATGAAAATTTCGTTGCTTGGAACTATGAAATCTTCTATCTTCCGAGAATCCTAATAGAACGACCACTATACGGAAAGAAGGCGAACAACAGCCCGATCCTGATTCTCCTACCAGCACTATCTAGTCCAAAAATAACAGGCCAGATTTATTTTCTTACCATTTTTTATTACTTATCATATTCGACAAGAAAATATCATCAAGTGTAAGCTAACATGCAGTACTGGGTGATTGCAAGAAATACTTATGCATTCAAATGTATACTTTTACATAAAAGGTAACACCTTATAATACAATAAAAACTGTTATGTATATTTCCCCAACAAGCGAAATTATGACTGCCTACTTGGTCAAGTTTCCTTTTGTTTTGCCCAGATTTATTTTCAGGATGCGCACATAATGCATTTATTTTGAATAACTTCATTATTTAGTTTTGTCGCCCTGGCTTGGTAAAACTAACGTTCTTATATAATGCATTTAGCCAGGTGGCGCCCTCAATAAGTTTATATAACGTTCTCTTTAAGAAATACACTCAAATTCCTACGAACCTTTGTTCACCAAGACGAACAGCTGCCGGAGCTGCACTTTTCCCTGCCGCTGATAGGAGGAAAACGTCACAATTGAACTTCTGGATGGCAAGAAAATCTATGGATTTCTGGCAGAATTTTCCAGGCGTTTTCCAAGGCGTTTATTCACCTTTCGAAGCTTGATACCAAACAGTTGTTTGACTACAGTAGGGATAAACCACGATGTCTAACAGGCCTTCTTACAGATCACTGTCATTTGAATCATCATATGGAGAGACTCGGACTGTTGGAAGACAGTGTGTGTTGCCTCTGGAAAATGATGAAACAGCAGGGCCCGCTTGGGACCGAATCAGGTTTTTAGAGTCGGTGGAGCCGTACTCTTACCATCTGATGAAAGACCACTCACCATACAAACTAATCGGCTTCGTTAAGAAGCTAGGTTTATTTGGTCGAGTGTGGATATGTTTGAGCCACAATAAACCCTAGCGGGTTGCGGTGGAGGGTCTAATAGACCCACTCCCTTTTGACCTAACCTAACATATCCTATTTGAGTTCTATATGTTATTGTTAGTGAGGTTCTTCAAAAACGACAATAATTTTAAGTGTAAATTTCAAATAAGCTACCGCTGAATATTGGGTTACCGGATGTAGATCAAATTAGACAGGCATGTTATAGCTTTATATTCCCCAAAATATGATGAAATGAGAAATAAATTGGTATCTGCAATACATAAAAAAATGGACTTCTTTTAGTTCGGTGGTGTATATAACCCATTTTCGTCATTGAATATAGTCCAGTTGCTTTGCCACATCGAATGATTTTGTTTCGAACGTCTCTAGAGGCAATTAACAAATCACATGGTCTGGCAACCGAGTTGAGTGCTTCGATGTTGCAGAAACCAATTCAAAAGTTGCTACTAGGTCTTTTGGAAAGTGTAGTTACCATGTTATTTGCTGCCAGAAATAATGATGATCAGCCCCACTAGGATATCCGATTGGGAAGCTAGTGTTGGTATCCTTCTTCAGTTATTATTCACGCTTTGATCACGAACAGCGATGCAAAAACTTACACATAGCAAACGTTATTTATATACTTAGCATATCTGAAGATAGAGATATATGATATCCTAGTACTCAAATACTTTGAAGCTTTTCAACCACTACAACCTAATCTCCATCAAGAGCCACACGATTATTCCAGCGCCGCTCTTACATTTCAAAACCACTTTTGTAGAACGATTCATCTTTTGCCTCAAAATAGGCATTAGTTCAGCAACAACCTCTACATTCGAGCAAAATTTCTCACCGGTCTGCGACTAGAAGAAACTCGCTGGAGGTCAGACCTAGAGATTACGGTATATACGGAAGCAATTCGAAGACAAATTCATGCAATTTTGCCATTGTTTTGATTGACTTGTGACACGTTGTATTATCTTGATGAAACATTTTTTTTCTTTGGCATATGCGGTCCTTTCTTTGTCGTTTCGACTTGGAATTCCCCAATAATAATAAGTGGAATATAATATTCGCACTGTTGTTGCTTTTTCAACTCTCAAAATAGTCGCACATCTCAAAATACCGAGGCCATAATCTTTCCAGCCAATTGTGCTTTCGGGCGCTTTGGACGACACCAATTCACAACACAACAAAGTTTTTGTTTCGGGGTTGAAATTAGATGATTTTAATGTATTTCCACGTGTTAAAACCGAAAGTGACCATAAAAATTATATATTAGCTCTTGTTTTCAACAAATGAAATATTTCATCACCAACAGTTGGTACACATGTTTGTTTACATAACACCCCTCTCATCAGCTGTTCTTAAGTAGTAAACATAACCTATGTGAGTTTGTCAATTGTACGCACGTGGTTGCTATTGAAATTATCGTGTGAAGTTGATTTTTAAATTAATTTAAGTGCTGATCTGAAATGCCTCGAAAGTGTGTGAATTCTGTCGATAGCTTTTGCTATATATGTGGTGAAATAACATTTAAGGCTCAGAAACGTAAAATGACACCTATCGTTAAGACAGCCTATGAACATTATTTTG
>NW_019289760.1:107908-225156 GCF_000500325.1 Leptinotarsa decemlineata
GACCAACTAATCTTTCGTTTATATGTTTCATCGTTATCCCTCATAAGGAACCAACAAGAATCTCTCATCATTGCTGCATCCCATCTGCTTTGGTAACGTTGCTCCATTGTCAGTATGTCTTGGAACCGTTCCCCTTGTTCGTCACTGACAGCACCAAAGATTTCTGAGAAAACATTCAAATGGGAGTGCAAGGAAAGGAGAGACATGCGACATTCCATTCTGCAGCAGTTTTCAAGTAATCCTTCTACGAGTGTTTCGTAATTTTCTACTTTTTTGTTCCCTAAAAACTCCGAAACAATTCTTTTGAAAGAACTCCACGCAGTTAATTAAACACTTAATTTTTGATCAATCTGTTGATCATTCAGAAGTTTTCTAATCCTTCCTTGAGCTTTGCATCACTGAATTTTGGAAAAACGTATTCAAGATATTTAAACGCATCACCTCATTTGTCTAATGCTTTTACAAAATTTTTCATTAACCCCAGTTTAATGTGTAATGGAAGTAACAAAACGTTTATGGGATCAACAAGAGGTATATTCTTCACGTTAGCTTGACCTGGAATATATTTATCTATCGGAGGCCATTATTTTACTTGATAATGGCTCTGTGTTGCTCTATTGTTCCAAAGGCAAAGAAAACAGCAAAACTTCGTAAATCCACCCTGAAGACCTAGTAATCTGTTTAAATTTTTTTAAAATCTGTTTTTCCGTTAATCAGCTGCCGCCCCCATACGAACGACAACTCTCAGAAGTTGAGAAACTTGTGCGAACTAAGGACTAACGAGGTCTTACCTTTTAACGTGTTATTCCTAACACGGTTGCAGAATCATTCCAGCTTCAACCAGATAAATTCTCTCGAGAGAGTAATAGTCCTATGACTGTTAGGTCACCACATATTTGCCACTTATACGTATTATAACTTATTGCATTTAGAATAAGTGACATACTTTCGTGTGTTTCCTTCATGACAACTGCATGTGCAAGAGAAATAGAGGGTCTTTTTTTACCATTATGGAGCAGAACAGCTTTTAAACTTGTTTTAGACGAATCTATAAATCGGGTTATGTACAAATCCTAATTTTTCCATCACTGCATTTGGATTTACACAAACACAAATTTCATCCTGCAAAGTAAGAAACGAGAATAGCTCATGGTTACGATTCCTAAATATTGTAACTTTGGTTTTAGGGGCTAGTAAATTCCATAGTAAATTCCATTGTTGTAATCTAGACCCTAATAGTTCAGCATTATCTTTGGAGAAGTAGAGGTCCCGAACTAGGTCATTTAGTTCAGGTTGTTAGATTAAATAGGATGTTCTTCCTTCACTCTTGCAGAAGTAATATCCGAATATACAATTTTGTATTTGCTCTTTCTTGAAAAATCAGACACGTTTATCAAGCGAAGGTAACAGTCGTTGAAATTATTTGTAGTTTCTCGCAAAATCATTAGAACTGCAAAAGGCATAGATTACTTAGATTTGCTGCAAAGGTTTTGCAACATACGTGAGGAGCCCAATCCCGATTGTTTTGAATCTTTAAATCTCGACTCGTCACTGACAATATTGGAGAAAAGTTTAATTTTTTTAGCATATATTCCACTCTTCCACGACCGGCTTGTCCACAAGAACAAAATTAGAGTGAACATTTCGAGAATATCTCTATTGCCCTTTCAACTGGAAGACGACGTTCCTCAGCAAATCTTCAATAGAATGTTGAGTTCCAACTTTCCAAGGACTATTAACCAGCAGAATTGTATAATTCTGCAGCATTTGAGACGGCACCCTGTAATTACTTTCAATGCAATTAAAACTTTCAGGTAATCACACAGTTCAAGCTACTTGCTATGAGTGGCAATTTGTCGTTTTATGTTGGCATTATGGCGTCATGAAGTGTAAAAAAGCTTCGAATAAATTGAGTTCTCGCTGTATTATCGCACTTATTCGAAACAAGAATGAAAAAGAAAACGGAAATTACGTTCAATTTCACACGTTTATGGTTATTAAAAACTCTAGAAGTAATATTAATGAATTTAAGAGTTGAACGTTATAGAAATACTGACTACCGCACTTAGACCTAAGATGAATGAAGAAATAATTTTTTTTTTCAATACTGAAGAAAGCGACTGTTTAAACAAAATCCAATTTTCAAAAAAAAAATGGTTCGGATTCGTTACTGTAATGCAATGAATTGAGAAGGAAATTGAGATATTTGGAAACGAGTCTGAGTATGGCAATTCATTTAATTAGTGTTTACATGAATACTTGAAAATTGTCTCGATATAGCGAAATAAACAACATATTATAGGACAATGAGAAGAATATTCCATCAGGGTTCATTGTATTTTTTTTCCGAAAAAATCATTACTGTTTATTCATACATTTTGTACTTTTGTATATTGTGCTGTTATGCTTTTACCTGTGGGTTCACCAATAATTGACTACACTGAATAATCAAACTCAACTTAATTTCACTTTAAATACAATAAACACTTCAACTAAAAATGTCAATTATTATTTTAAAATGTCTATCGCCTTACTAGATTACTTCGCGTACCGCACTGTTACGTCCACTTCACTGTGTACTTGACTGTCCAAATACGCTTGCAGCCAGCGTTTAAATATCGCAATGGAACATTGTAGAATTTTCGCTGAAGTTCTATCGACATCGGTGGCATTTTTCTTCCGGCTTGTCGAGCGGCAGGTAACATTGCACATTTCCACGCTTTCAGCTACGTCACGTTTGGTTTATGGTTACCAGTGGCGGCCGGCGTTATTTCCTTTCGGGCATGATTTACAACATTACTACTTATTTGATGAAATCAGCCGATACTTGATGAGAATCCAACCATTCTGGTGGAACGGAATATATTTTCAATGACTACAATTCATTTTGAAAAACAGTGCAGTAATACTTAGGGGTTGCAAGATATAAAATAAATTTTTCGTGCAGTTTGCATTACCAGCGTGGAGAAACATTTGCAATAATAAGACAACACTTTATAGATCATTGCTGTCTGAAGAGTTTGTACGTTCCGAGTGATTTATCACTAATGGCCTGTTGAAAATAAACTATAATAATATGTAACGAAAGTATTCTCATTGACGTTGAGCGGGAAGTCCATTTTGTAGATCTTTGTCCATTTTTGTGTTCTGATTTATTGTATTGCTTGAATGTCTCCTGTCCAAAGTATGTGAATCGCAACCAATACGATTACTATCATGAACGTGGATTGAAATATTTTGAAAAATTTGATGTATCACTTCGAGTGAGACATTCTGAAAGCCACAGATAAGGTGATGATCGGATCACCGAAGACTAGCAAACTGCTCTAGATAGCATATCCATAATCAAAATAGCAAGCAAGCAAGCAAAGTGAAATGTTTCGTAGGTCTTTCGGAGTCATTTGGATTATCCATCTAACTTTATTTTGTGTTGCGGTTAGTATTCCATTTATTCAAGTTATCTATTGATTATTGAAAGTCTCGGACGCCGATCAATTGATTATTCGAATAATCCAATTGATCATGCATGTATCAAAATCGGTAGATATCATGAATTTCAATCAGTATCAGCAACACCGCATTGATCCTACCAAATCCGCGATAGACCGCGCCGCGCGACATTCGATCCGATGGTATTGGCGCGAGGGGGGTTCGGGGGGACCGCCGGTATCAGCCCACAGGCCCTTTGTTCGTTCTCGTGGTAGATTCCTGACGTGAGTGGGCACCCGGGCGACCTTGGTCAAAACCGACCAAAGTACTTTTTTAGTTTCGACGCCAGCGGCGGTGCTACGATATAGGCTCGAATAGATTATCGCTATTGATTGGTAGTACAGACGAGAAGATGAAAAAACATACGTCGTCGAGATGAGGCAATATAATGGACAGGCCATCTTGTAGATTTTTTCCTTTCTATGAATTGAGATAATTTCGAAAATGCAGATTTCTAAATTATAAAATTCTAATTATCAACTATTAGGGTAAGAATGGGAAAGGTGGGCCTTCCCCATTCGGAAAACTATGAGGAATAGAACGATTTTCGTCATAAACAAATATTTTGGCTGCAGTAACTTAATCATATTCAGTCTCAACATGTCTTCCTGAAAATCCGGGAGTGGTTGCCATAGTGCTTGAGGATCAATTTCCAGCACTTTATTGCTGATTTCTTTGCCCTCAGTGATTCTCAGCTGCGTTGTTTCTTACCAATTTTTTTTAATTTAATATAACCGCATCAACTACAAAGGTTATTAACGGTGTAGTACAATTTGAATCACTTCACAATCATATTAGATGTACAATATTCATAGATATCAGATACTTTAGTAAAATCTCTAATTTATCTGGATTCAAGGAATCACTGAGTTCTTCAGGTAGTCGTGTTGACAATCTCTCCTCTCTGTAGTAAGGACACACCTTGATGATGTGTTTCACATCTAATTCTTCATCACAGGAAATACATCTTTTGGGGTTTTCTTTCTTCAGTAGATGCTGGTGGGTATACCTTGTGTGGCCAATCCTGAGATTGTGAGGAAACGTAAAGCTATTCGTAAAACTCTAGACAGCGGTTGCAAATAAATTTCCATGATTCTCTGCCAGTCATCTGCAACTGACAACAATAGGAAATGGGAAAACAACTTCAGAGGCTATTACAAAAGCAACCCATTGAAGCCTGGCTACAATGCTGCACGTGCGTAATAACAAACGCATCTATGGCATCTGATGGCCAAAGGTGAAACCGGCTACGCTATTAATCAATTTGTCAGAGTGCGAAGACTTGCTTGTTTCGGAATAACGAGAGCAATGAATATCACAATAGCAGCATTAGATACACTCTTTATCTTCTACATCTAATAATGGAAGCTGATGGACCACATGACAATAATAATAATGATAATGCGGAATGGTCCATCTCGAAAGAGTACGATGCGTGGACTACGGAGTGGATGTGTAGCTCGTACTTACCGCGGGGTAGAACAACTCCACTCACAAGAGGTAACAGCGGTGAAGAACTCTCTCCACTCGTGGGGTTTTCAGCTCCAGGCGAGACGATTATATTACCGTTCGAAATGAGGATGACAAACTGATAAAATATCGATATTTTCTCTTCGAACTCCGCTGACTCTATCCAGACTACTCTGTCAAGATAGTTGTTCTGATTATTGGAGTACTTGGTGGATCGATGCCCTCTCTAGTTTCGAATCTCAAATTCATACCGGTTTGCCGCACTAAGGCAGACATCTAAGCCGGACAGATATATTTTCAAATATTTATTTGGAATTTATGATATTGTCAAACATATCACGTCCTATCTTGAGAATCCAGTCAGTTATTTACTGTATTTCCCAAAATTGAGTAGTGAATATTAGCGAGAAATGAATCATTTTCAATGGGGAATGTTCCTCCTGACGAAAATTAAGTTAGTAGTTTTCATAAAAGAGCTCTAAAACAACGCATTTTAAACTCATCATTTCAACTTTTCTCTTTAAAAAATAATTTAAATACTTAAAAAAGAGCAATGAAATAATGCATTCAACATTTAAAGGGATTCGTTTCTATTTCATCATTTGGCAACATCGGTTATAGCTAATAAAGGACAACGAAACTGTTACCTGTATGAGACAAACAAAGATGACATATTTCAGAGGCGTGCTGTTCTGTTTACTTATGTTCTGTGTTCCGAGACATTCTGTGACATATGACATTTTGTGCACCTCAGCTATCTTCCTCTATATAAATAAATAACAAAACAACTGTTGTTTATGTGGCTTGTGAGTGTGGTATTGAACTATAATTTATATTTTGCCTCAATTGTTGATTTATGAAGATAATTTTCCTTTTTTAAAGCAGTGTATCTAGATACGTATAAATTATTTCAACTTGATATATAAGCGCTGTTGCCAATATGTGAATTGGAAACAAATCCTTTTAAAAATTAAAACCCAACATTTGAAATATCAATTTGAATACTTTTCGAAGTGAATTTGAAAAACTCATAAATTAAACTCAACTTTATTTTGTTCAAACTTGCATTTGCTGTAATAACCCAAATTGAGGAACATTCCCCATTGTATGATGTCCATAAATTCTATTTTATTTGCAAGTCCCAACTCATATGTCGATCTGTCGTGACACCAAGGTATTTCACCAATATCGCTAAAGGGATTTTCTCATTCAAACATAACTTGAGGGGGACCCAGTATAGTTGCTTGAGGAACCATGAGTCACAGTTCTGTGTTTAGTTTTCTCAATAGATTTTTGTGACATATGGTGTCAAAAGCTTTGGAAAGATCTTGACATACGGTGTCAAAATCTCTGGAAAAGTCAAAAAAATACAAAGTATCGGTATTTTTTCATCTAAAACACTATAAATGTTTGAAGTCAGCGGACTGTACGTAATCTTGCGCAAGGAAAATCAATTTAAGGTCACAAAGAAATAGTGGATCAATATTTTAACAGACGGCCAGTTGACGAGTCTGCTAGATATCATTAACCCCATATAATTAATTATAGGGCTGCCTGGACACTGTACATTTAGAGGACACCGAAACAGCGCTGTATACAAAGATTTCTGCTCTAACAAGCAATGCCACAATGGGGCATACCGCTGGATCACAGAAAGTCAACAGCTTACTGAAAACTAAAATGGAGGGCGGAGAACATGACGAACTTCCAACAAAGGGCTTTACCATACTGTACAGGAAACAAGATTGTGGAAATGGGTATTATGAAATGAAGGAAGGGAATATGGAAACCCCCATGAGGGTACAGTAGCAACTACAAAAGGAAGATTCAGCATTCCTTTCACTGATATCATCATCAATTCAACTTCCGAATTCGAGTTGATTGTATACTCAATAAATGAATATTTTCCACGAATATTTGATCCATTTCTGCTTACTGGACGAACATTTTCAAAACAAATGGAAGTTTCTTTCCTAAAAATTACCTAATATTTATACCAACGGTAATCCTCCTTATATACTCAATGAATGTTTTCCAATTTCACCCAACAATGATACAGAGCTTAGACATGAAGAAACCTTCGAATAGAAAGATTGTCGTCGCTGATCCGAGCTCATTCCTTTTGAAATCGATTGAATAAAATTACGGTTAGTATAATCCTAGTTTGAGTTATTGGAAACCCTCCTTTGAAACGTCTCGTGGATCTGAAAAAAGCCCCACGGATGCAGAAATAAACATGGCGTGCTATCATCCGACGGATCGGCGATGCATGCTTCTTCTTCTTCTGAAATATTCTTTATTCCATCTTTTGCGAGCGCTTACATGCGGGTTAAAAGATCACCAGCAATAAGACCAACTAATTTATGATGTGGAGGTGATTAGATCTTTTCTTGAAGACTGGCGCGTTTCACTCCGGAATGCGCGAGGAAACAGCATCTTAGGGTTCAATTATATAGATGCGGATACAGTGGCGGAACTGCAATTACACCAAATCACAAACAGACTCTATTTTCAGGGAATATGCCATGAGACTATCAACAGGTTTTCCATCATTTACAGGATATCTCTTATTAAAAATTTTGAATCGAAGATACAGAGATTATGTGTGACGTAAGAGTCCCCTATCTTATTTCTAAGGAAAAGAATGCGAGAACCATGGAAATGTGTCTTAATTATATCACATGCTGTCGCGATTACAATAATATGCTAAGTGGACTGTATTTAATGAGTAGATTTTGGTTTATTGTGAATATACACTCACCGGCATAAGCAGTGCATTAGACCCAACTTTTTTGAAGAACCGGAATTTAAAGAATGAAGTATCACAAAAAATCAGCAAAAAGGTTAGACCATAAAACACTATGATCACTGCTGTATCAAAATTTTCAAATGAAGAAATCAAAATCAGTGAATTTTCAACTTGTGCCTGATAATATAGTGGCAGTTATTCATGTGTAATGCCTGGTGCACGTTTATCTGAAGAAGATCGTATGAGAATTGTACCTTTCCACGAGCAAGGGTGGACCAGAGCACGGTTTCTATGGTAATCTCGAGGCTCACAGAACGTGAACACACAAAACGTCAGGAATGATACCTGTTGGAGTATATATACAAAGCGCACAAGGCTATGGAAGACATTTCCAAAGCTCGTTTTGTAGGCACCGAGAATAAATGCCGCACACAGACGAAAACGCTTGAACTGAGCAAGAGCGCGTTCATAATGTTACCAATATCAGTGGCGAAATACAATGTTTTCCGTTGAGAGTCGTTTTGGAGTTATGAATGATGACTACCGGATTAGTGTTTGCAGACCAACAGAACGTCAGCCTCGACTGAATTTGGCACTGAATATCAATCCAAATCAACGTGGAAACATTATGATGTGGAACACGAACACCACTGATAAATGTACCTAGAACAATGACGGAGCAATTTCCCCTTCAAAATGTCATTTTGGATGTGGTTGGACTGTTCCGAGACGCCATAGGTAATTATTTCGTTTTTATGGACGATAATGCCTCAGCACATCGAACACTGGCTGTGGAAAACGCTCTGACGGAAGAAGGAATTGCAAGGGTGGATAGGCCACCGAACTCACCAGACATGAATCCGATAGGGCATGGAATTGGAATTACATTTCGAGGAGGTTACATACCAGAAATGATACACCTGAGAGTTCAGAACAGCTTTGAAATGGAAGGGCAGCATGTTATCACCAACCTTGTCGACAGCATGGGTAGAAGAGTGGAAGCCTGCAGAAGGGCTAGGAGAGGCAATGCATCCTATCGAAGAAAGTGGAATAACTTATTATGTACACTTTTCATTCATTTGAAACTCTGTCGGTTTCTTTCATTTCATGGATTCCCATAATTATTTAATTTTTTTGTCTTCTTGAATAAATTATTGAAAAATACAACATCGACTTCTATTCATCACTTATAATAAATTGAAAAAGAAACTGAAAAATCAGAAACACGTACTAATGCACTTATTACGCATGTTTCTGTAGGTATATCGAAATGACAATCCCGAGATAAAAATGTCCTACGTTGAAATCGACACTTCGGTGATTATCTTGAATTGCTGATCGCGGTCGCTTTTCTTGTCTTTAGGTAACACTAGCTGGGTAACACCAACACTAACTAACTGGGTAACACTAACTGGCGATTAAGATACCAGCTGGTTCTGTTTGAAACACGCTGGTATTTTTCCCATTCTCCACTTAATCCTTAGGCTTACTGATTTGGAGTAAACTCCACATATTGAGTCTTATTTGTTTTTGGACCGTCGTAAATATGCGTTTTATTTGTATTTTGTAGGGCTTATTAATCACAAACCTGGGTTCAATTGCATCACTGGCTGCCTGCAGCAGTAAGCGCTTCTCGCCATAGGCTTAGCCTCAATTGACCCATTCCTACTTCGAGGTTTACACCAGCCGTGCGCAATCGTAACATGGCCATTAACGCAACCTCCCTAACGTACATTGCGAACTTATTCCAATTGAACTCGTTTGAGCTCAAGTAAAAGATTTCGTTGCAAGAAGAAACGCGAAATGTAAAATAAAAGCTGTCAGAACAATCTTTGAAAAGTCCTTGGAAGCTCATAAAATATTTTGTTTGGGACCTGTTTGCGATACAAAAACAGGGTGGACCTGGTAAAGTATTATAAACCGAACTTATACTAGCTGTGGCAAGTCGCAAGAGTATAATAATAATAATGAATTATCATTGGTAAATATCCTATTCTCAATGAATACATTCATTTCTTAACACATGTATTTGAAAACAACAACAGTTGATACAGAACTTATTACCCAGAATTTGCATAAATTTGTTTCGATGTCACCCTGTAGTACAATCAACTAGTCGGATATGTCACTGCATTATCATCCGGTCGGTGAAATATATATCTAATTTTATTACCCGTTGCATAAACTAAAACGCAATCCGGATTAAATATCGTTTATTTCAGTACACATCCCATGAATGATATGCCATCTGGCATATTCCGCAGGAGCATATATTATAATCCCAACAAGAGGCGACGCATAAATGCAATAAACCCCATACATGCAAGTGTTTCCTGACTACTCACATATCTATGGCTATTATCGTTATCTTTGTTGGTCATTATTTCGTCTTTGTGTCTCCATCCAACACTGTAGTGTCGTGATTTCTATGGAGTCAAGTGGATTTCTCTCCAAGAAAGAAACACAAAAGAGTTGAATGTATAGTAATTTGTTTGGTACTTTCTTCAACAGAGAATGTATTGTTCGAGGTAATCTCAATTCTAATCCATTACAGTTTTGAACTTTTGTAGTGACTTGTATAAAGTACATGAGAAGATTATGCTTCGAAGTATTTCAAGCTAGTTGACAAAATGATCAGTTTTCAACAAGGCGTTCAATTAATAGAAAATGGTTCAATTTCAAATATTACTCTAATGAAATGAATAAAACACGTTTGTCTAATTACCACTGGTAGATTTTATTTATACGACCAGAAATATATACCCCTAAACGAGCAACTCGATTTATGTAAGTCTCCTCTCTTGAATTTATAGATAGATAGATAAATTTATTAATCTTTTAGATGTACAATAGTAATACAAATATAAGTCAAATGCACAAAGTGGAAAAAAAAAATATAAAGTTATCAATATAAAAAATATAAAGTTACAGTTTAGGAGTTAGCAAACATTGCATCACACAAGTAACAAATTTTTTAGAACATGTCAGCTTTAATTACTAGCCAATGGTTCGTGTTGCATTGGATAGGACAGCTACATACTCATCAGTAGAGTATACACAATGTGTTATCAAGAGATCTTTTATATATATTTTGAACATGTACTGATTTAGTTCTTTGACATGGGGAGGTAAAATATTGTAGAGGTTAACATCAATTGAATTCCTCTTCGATTTTTGTAGTCTGAATCTACTTGGCCTTAATAATTCACATCCTCTCGTGTTATAATCATGGAAATCACAATTTCTATTTTGTGTTAATTTATTTTTATGAATGTCTATCATTATAAATAAATAAAAGGTACCGTCATTATTCGCAACGATAAAAAAAGAGGTTTACAGGAGTCTGAGTAACCAGCCCCAGATATGATCCTCACCGCTTTTTTTTGCAAGATAAATATCCTATTTGCGTTGCCGCTATTCCCCCACAGAATTGTCCCGTAAGATATATGAGAATGAAAAAAAGCGTAGTACGCCGACAGTATCGCCTGTTGAGAAATCAAATTTTTTAATTTCCGAAGAAGAAAGGTGTATTTGGACAGTTTAGTGCTAAGTTGTTCAGTGTGCTCCAACCAGTTCAACGTATCATCGAGATGTATACCTAGAAGTTTAACACTGTGCCCTTCCAACAAAGCGGTGTTAGATGTAAAAATGAAATGTTGAGTTTTGTTTTCGTTCAACATGAGATTATTTTTTCTGAACCATATGTCAGCTTTCATTTGAATTTGATTTATATCGCGCACCAAATTAGACTCAATTTTCCCAGATGTCGTGAGAGTAGTATCATCGGCGAAAGCAAAACAATTGTGAGGTAACATGTAGGAGAAGAGATCATTTACATATATTATGAACAAGAGAGGGCCCATAACCGAACCTTGAGGAACTCCACATGTAACTGGTTCTAAATCAGATACATTATTTGAGTCAAGTGATACATATTGATATCTGTTAGTCAGATATGATGAAAAAAGAGATAAAAGGGTTCCTCTTATGCCATAGTCTTCTAGTTTTTTTAATAAAATGGAATGGGAGACACAATCAAATGCTTTTGTGAGATCACATAAGGCAGCAATAGTGTGTTCTTCTTTTTCAAAACAAGTTATTATATTTTCGACTACTTTTTTGACTGCGTTGATGGTGGAGGATGATTTAAGTTTAACAACCCCTAGAATTTTCAGTTGGCATCCTGGTTCGCCCAACTACCTGTCTTTCAAAGACCTGTCCCTTGCAGTATACCTGTAAATTCTATATAACCCAGGTTTCAAACTTCAGATTTCAGTTTTATACTTGATAGTGGGGTCAAAACCGAAACCGGTCATATAAACAAAATCTACCAGTGGTAATTAGACAAAAGAGTTTTATGCATTTCATTAAAGTGATCATGAATTACCATAAAATAAACAAGTCATCAATCACACATATTAATTTCAAATATACTCGGTAGTAAACACAAAGATCCGATGGAAACACCACAACACTTACTTGATACCCCAAAACTATTATTCCCTAGATTTTAATTTCGTGACTGTCAGTTTTATCGCTGTTGATCGGAATCCTTCACTTTTTCATCATTTTATCGGTTTGAAATAAATGANCAAGTAACAAATTTTTTAGAACATGTCAGCTTTAATTACTAGCCAATGGTTCGTGTTGCATTGGATAGGACAGCTACATACTCATCAGTAGAGTATACACAATTTGTTATCAAGAGATCTTTTATATATATTTTGAACATGTACTGATTTAGTTCTTTGACATGGGGAGGTAAAATATTGTAGAGGTTAACATCAATTGAATTCCTCTTCGATTTTTGTAGTCTGAATCTACTTGGCCTTAATAATTCACATCCTCTCGTGTTATAATCATGGAAATCACAATTTCTATTTTGTGTTAATTTATTTTTATGAATGTCTATCAAAAGTTGATATAAATAAATAGAAGGTACCGTCATTATTCGCAACGATAAAAAAAGAGGTTTACAGGAGTCTGAGTAACCAGCCCCAGATATGATCCTCACCGCTTTTTTTGCAAGATAAATATCCTATTCGCGTTGCTGCTATTCCCCCACAGAATTGTCCCGTAAGATATATGAGAATGAAAAAAAGCGTAGTACGCCGACAGTATCGCCTGTTGAGAAATCAAATTTTTTAATTTCCGAAGAAGAAAGGTGTATTTGGACAGTTTAGTGCTAAGTTGTTCAGTGTGCTCCAACCAGTTCAACGTATCATCGAGATGTATACCTAGAAGTTTAACACTGTGCCCTTCCAACAAAGCGGTGTTAGATGTAAAAATGATATGTTGAGTTTTGTTTTCGTTCAACATGAGATTATTTTTTCTGAACCATATGTCAGCTTTCATTTGAATTTGATTTATATCGCGCACCAAATTAGACTCAATTTTCCCAGATGTCGTGAGAGTAGTATCATCGGCGAAAGCAAAACAATTGTGAGGTGACATGTAGGAGAAGAGATCATTTACATATATTATGAACAAGAGAGGGCCCATAACCGAACCTTGAGGAACTCCACATGTAACTGGTTCTAAATCAGATACATTATTTGAGTCAAGTGATACATATTGATATCTGTTAGTCAGATATGATGAAAAAAGAGATAAAGGGGTTCCTCTTATGCCATAGTCTTCTAGTTTTTTTAATAAAATGGAATGGGAGACACAATCAAATGCTTTTGTGAGATCACATAAGGCAGCAATAGTGTGTTCTCCTTTTTCAAAACAAGTTATTATATTTTCGACTACTTTTTTGACTGCGTTGATGGTGGAGGATGATTTCCTAAATCCGAATTGATTTGGGTTAAATAACTTGTACTTCAGAAAATATTCATAAAGCCTATTTTTAAGGATGATTTCAAACAATTTTCCAAAAATTGGAACGATAGATATTGGTCGGTGGTTTTCAATTTCATCATCACCGCCTTTCTTAAAAATTGGGACAACTCTTGTCACTTTGAATTCACTTGGAAATACACCCTTTTCAATACAAGCGTTGAAGAGTACTGTAAGTGGTTCAATTATATATGAGGCTGTTTCCTTGACAATTTTACTATTCAGTTCGTACGCATCCAACGAGTTAGAGTTTTTCAGATTGGATATCGCACTAGCAACCTCACTGCTTAGAATGGGTTCCATGAAAAAGGATCCTGATACATTGGGCTTTCCGATTTAGGCAGAGGAACAGAACAAGAATTTGAAGGGGACAGATCCTCAGAGATTTTTAAGCCTATGTTTACGAAATAAGAATTAAACTCGTTTGCAGTGAACTTAATGTCTTTTTTTTTGGTACCTTCACCATTCATTTCTAGTTTAATGAGTCTCCAGCTGTCTCTTACTTTGTTGTCAGAATTTAAAATGAACTCATCGTATGAATTTCGTTTTGCAGATATTACCATAAGCCACGTATGCTCTTTTTGCTCTACTCTGTAGATGAGAGTTCCATGTTAGCTTCCTGTCTAGGATAGTACCAAGGTACTTTACCCCTTCAGAGAAGTTTAGTTTGCTTTTGAAGATTTCGGGAGGTTTTAAGCCCGTTAAACTTATTTTCCTGGTGAAAAGGACCATCTCAGTCTTCTTGGGATTGATAGACAGTGAGTGTTCCTTACACCATGTTTCTATTAATTTGAGCCCATCCTGCGCTCTATCGCATAGTGTGTTTACAAATTTGCCGGTCTGCAAGATAACTATGTCATCTGCGTATGCAATTGTATAGAATCCATTTTTGTTAAGATGATTAATCAGGGTGTCCAGAACTATGTTCCAGAGAAGGGGTGATAAGACTCCTCCCTGTGGACATCCCCTCATGACCAGTCCTTTCACTGTGATGTCTTTTACATTAATACTTATTGCTCTACTAGAGAGCATCTTGAGTGTCCATTCTCCTACTACCAGGGGTACATTCCTAAAGTTTAGTTGCTGGGTAATTGTTGGAAAGGTTGTTTTATCAAACGCTTTCTTGATATCTATAAATATACTTAGTGTGGATTTTTTGTTGTCCAATGATCTCTCGATTCTGCCAACCACATGGTGGAGGGCAGAATCAGTAGACCTTCCCGGAGTGTATGCATGCTGATTTGGATGAAGTGGGTTGTGAACTAGTACTTCATCTCTTATGTACCACTCACATAGCCTCTCCATGGTTTTCAAGAAAAACGATGTGAGACTAATTGGTCGGAATGCTTTTGGTAGGGTGTAGTCCATCCTACCTGGTTTGGGTATAAATACCACTCCTACTTTTCTCCACTTACTGGGAATATACCTCAGCGCTAGAGAGGCTCTGAATATTCCAACCAGGTGTGGCATAATAGTGTCCAGTCCCCACTGAAGTAGGGCTGGTCTTATACCTGGTGACTTGAAGGTCGTGGTGACTTGAAGGGGGGAAAGCCCGATATAGCTCATTTTATTTTGTCCTCATCAATTACTGCACTAGCAGATTGCATGTCGTATTGTGAGGGTGTTGTTAGTACATCCGTCCAGTTCGTCGTTCCAGGAAAGACATAACTTGGAAAGTGAGTTTCCATAAGAATCTCAGCACTCTCCTGGAAGTTGACGGCTTTGTCGCCATTTTCCCTCGTCAGGATGCCGATACTCATGTGGTGGTCATTTGAGAGTGCCTTCTGTAGCCTAGAAGCTTAGTAGAAAGTCTTCGACTGCCTCACAATAGGCTCTCTAGGTTTCTCTTTGCATTCGCCTGCAGACTTTTTTGAACTCTCTGATGAGGTTGGCTTGATATATACCCCAGTCCTCTTCGAGTCTTGTACGTTTTGCCTTGTTAAATGTCGTTCTCGCTGTCTTCCTGAGGTGTTCCAATTCAGGGCACCACCATGTGTTGGTTGTGCCATCTGTTTGAACCATCCTCATCGGACAGGATTCCTTGTTGGCAATGTGTATTTTGTTGTGGATAGATACCGTGTACCTTTCCAGTTCTTCATTGTTGCCAGGAGTCAGGACCTCTGTTTCCCGCAGAGCTCCTCTCAAGAGTCGATTGTAGAGAGCTACATCGGTCCTCTTCGTGTCACGGGATTTTCCAGTGGTCCTGAGATCATGGTTTACCGTATAGGTTGGCCAGCGGTGATCTGATATTGAGATATGGTCCGAGACTTGCCCGTCTTGGATGTCGTGAGCGTGATATATATTAATGTTTGGCTACGGGCGTTAATAAGTATCGGCTCGGTGCCTCTATTCAAGATTGTTAGATCTTTCTTAATTATATATTCATATAGGAACTTCCCTCGGGCGTTGATATCGTAGCTGCCTCAGCTTAAGTGGTGAGAGTTTGAGTCGCAACCCAATTTGAGCTCCACTCTCTAGTTGAGGCAGTGATCCACTAGTACCTCCATTTCTTTGGTAGGTGGTAGGGTGGCTGCATCTGAAGGGAGGTACACCGATGCGAGTATCAACGCCATATATTTGCCTTTTCCAAGACATTCAACTTTAACCGCAGTGAGGTCCGAGGTGCTGACTTGTGCCATCGGGAAGGCACAAGTCGAATTACCTTTAGAGGTCCATCTGCTCCCCCACTGGGGGGAGGTGGCCTTGCTGTTTTTGGGTGCCTTCTCCGTCAGGTCATCGACTGTCATCTGTTCAGATGCTTCGACTTCCTTTTCGGGACCCATGGTGGCCTTGGGGTCAATATCCACTTTAGGTGGTTCGACTTTCAAGGACCTAGGGTCTTCAGAGGTACCCTCTGTTTCTTTTTTTGTTACCCTAATAGTCAGTGAGGTAAACGCATAGCTTAACCTCATCGACTTCTTCTTTAGGACAGCCATATCATCGTCTCCGATCCCGAAGACGAAGAGCTGTCCTTGTGGGTTCATCTTAACCTCATGATGGAAAGTGCACCATCTTGCTACCTTCAGGTCAGGGTTCTGCGCCTTCAGCCGACCCAGCACCCTCTCCTTTTCACCGGATGTCGTCTTGTGGACGTCCTCCGGGATCCAGATTGAGGCTTTGGTAAGCTTTGGGAGCTTATCCACACTGACGACCGCAAGTGATGCCTCCTCCCATGACTTAATATTCATTGTGGCTTTCTTCAGCCACTCTAGCGTCACGTCGTCATCGCAGACCACTCTGATGATTTCACCGGAGTATGTCAACGACTGGAACGTGGGCGGTTTGCTGTTGTTGCTGGAGGCGGAGAAGATGCTCTTGTCCAGCTCCTTCAACAGTTGTTTTTTGATGACTCTCTCGTTCTGCGGTAACCTCACCGTACAGGTTAGTCTCATCTATGATGACTACCTCAAGGCGGTGTCTCAAGGCGGCCTCCACGAAGGTTTTGGCGCTCGCTGCAAGAGGTGCCCTTGTTGTTGAAGATGTAGTGGAAGAGGGGGAGGGTGCACTCATAGTTGCTGCTATTCCTGATCTTTCGCTCTTTTTCTCCTCTTGGCCTCTGCGCCGCTAATACGCTTACGCCTTGGCCTTTGTGTTACTTCAAGAGGTGATCTGCCATGTCCAGCCTCATTCTGAGCGATAACTTGGGGTGAACATTTCTGTTCATCCTCAGCCCTTGCCCCAAATTGAGGTGAGCATTGCTGTCCAGCCTCGGGATTGGTTGTTTTTTTGTCTTTTCTTTTGTCAGTCTTCATGTATGTTACCACGAGTGGCAAGGGAAGGGTTGAACACCTCTGGCAGAGCCCCGCATTACCAGAGGAAGGCAAGTTACAATGAGGTTTCGGCCGGTTTCTCAAGGGCATCGTTCGTTACCGCATATCACCATGCGGCCATTCAGCTGTCGGCACGATTTCTTACACGTTAGCTTGGGTAGGCTGGTCCGCAGTGGCATGTTTTGCAGGGCTTTTGGGGGGTTTTAGTTCTCCTCACCCTACTTAAGAGATGTCATTACTGACACCCGATTCAACGAGAAAAACTTCACGTTATACTTTTCCAGGCCGTCTGAGTGGGTAAAAATGTGGTGGAAACTTGAAAAAATCATATATTCAAAAATTGAGTTTGTTCACCTACAAAATTAGGATATGTTATTACATATACCCGATTTGACGAGAAAAACTTCACGTTTTTATTTAAAAATTGAGTTTGTACACCCACAAGATTGAGATATGTTATTCCTGACACTCGATTTGACGAGAAAAACTCCACATTATAGTTTTTCAGGCCGTCTAAGGGGTGGAAATGGGGTGGAAACTTGAAAAAATCATATATTAAAAAATTGAGGTTGTGCACCTAAAAGATTGAGATATGTTATTCCTGATACCCGATTTGACAAGAAAAACGTGACGTTATAGTTTTCCAGGCCGTCGGAGGGGTTGAAAATGGGGTGGAAACTTGAAAAAATCATATATTCAAAAATTGAATTTGTTCACCTACAAGATTAAGAGATGTTATTACTGACACACGATTTGACGAGAAAAACTCCACATTATAGTTTTCCAGGCTGTCTAAGGGGTGGAAATGGGGTGGAAACTTGAAAAAAACATATATTTGAAAATTGAGTTTGTACACCTAGAAGATTGATATATGTTATTCCTGACACCCGATTTGACGAGAAACACTTCACGTTATAGTTTCCAGGCCGTCTGAGGGGGTTATAATGGGGTGGAAAGTTGAAAAAACCGTATCTTCGAAAATTGAATGTGTACACCTACAAGTTTCAGCTATGTTTTCCATCATGATCTATTCGCCAGAAAGAACTTCACGTCATGGTTTACCAGGTCGTCTGAGGGGGTAGAAATTTGAAAAAATCATATATTTGAATATTCAATTTGAACAGCTACAAGATTGAGATTCTGTTGATGATCGATTCAACGAATAAAAACAACGTGTCAGAGTTTTTCAGTTCTGAGAAGACCGGAAACGTCTGCACCATATCAGTTGTTTAATGTACTGAATTGATAAATGTTAGTGTGATGTATGTAGGACTAGATACTTCGGAAACAGTCTGACAACGCTGCAAAGTCAGTATCTTTCAGATGCTCTATATGAATACATACCTATCTGATTGAACTGTAGTAATGAATAGCCTCAAAGAAACATATCAGCCTCTTGATTTTCATAAACCATAGAACCAAAGCAAAGGAGAAAATTAGAGTTAGAGTAAAAGCATGTTTTTGAAAGTATTTTACACTATTCATTAATTATTACAATTTTAACAATCTAGTAGGTGTACAAATTCAATTTTTAAATATATGATTTTTTCAAGTTTCCACCCCATTTTCATCCCCTCAGACGGCCTGGAAAACTATAACGTGAAGTTTTTCTCGTCAAATCGGGTGTCAGGAATAACATATCCTAATATTGTAGGTGTACAAACTCAATTTTCAAATATAGGATTTTTCAAGTTTCCACCCCATTTTTACCCCTTCAGACGGCCTGGAAAACTATAACGGGAAATTTTTCTCGTCAAATCGGGTGTCAGGAATAACATATCTCAATCTTGTAGGTGTACAACCTCAATTTTCAAATATATGATTTTTTCAAGTTTTCACCACATTTTTACCCCCTCAGTCGACCTGGAAAACTATAACGTGAAGTTTTCCTTGTCAAATCAGGTGTGAGGAATAACATATCTCAATTTTGTAGATGTACAAACTCAATTTTTAAATATATGATTTTTTCAAGTTTCAACCCCATTTTCACCCCCTCAGACGGCCTGGAAAACTATAACGTGAAGTTTTTCTCGTCGAATCGGGTGTCAGGAATAACATATATCAATCTTGTAGGTGTACAAACTCAATTTTTAAATATTTGATTTTTTCAAATTTCCACCCCATTTTCACCCTCTCAGACGTCCTTGAAAACTATAACGTTAAGTTTTTCTCGTCAAATCGGGTGTCAGGAACAACATATCTCAATCTTGTAGGTGTACAAACTCAATTTTTGAATATATGATTTTTTTCAAGTTTCCACCACTTTTTCCCCCTCAGACGGCCCGGAAAACTGTAACGTGAATTTTTCTCGTCAAATCGGGTGTCAGTAATAACATATTTCAATCTTGTTATACATTCAATTTTCGAAGATACGATTTTTTCAACTTTCCACCCCATTTTCACCCCCTCAGACGGCCTGGAAAACTATAACGTGAAGTTTTTCTCGTCAAATCGGGTGTCAGGAATAACATATGTCAATCTTGTAGGTGTACAAACTCAATTTTTAAATATTTGATTTTTTCAAGTTTCCACCCCATTTTCACCCCCTCAGACGTCCTTGAAAACTATAACGTGAAGTTTTTCTCGTCAAATCGGGTGTCAGAAATAACATATCTCAATCCTGTAGGTGTACACATCCAATTTTCAAAGATACGATTTTTTCAACTTTCCACCCCATTTTCAGCCCCAGGAAAACTATAATGTGAAGTTTTCTCTGACGAATAGATCATGATAGATAACATATCTCAAACTTGTAGGTGCACACATTCAATTTTCGAAGATACAATTTTTTAAAATTTCTACCCCATTATCACCCCCTCAGACGGCCTGGACAACTATGACGTGAAGTTTTTTCTGTCGAGTAGATCATCAGGAATAACATATCTCAATTTTGTAGGTGTACAAAGTCGATTTTTCATGTTACGATTTTTTTAAATATTTCCACCCTATTTCTACCCCTTCAGATAGTTCAATAAACTAGGACGGTTCTGTTTTTTTACTAATTCAGTCAATTAGCGTATCATATTGAAAAATGGTAGGTGTGCAGAGTCGGTAAATGAAAAAATAATAATGCGATATTTTTTCTCAGTGTACTTTGTGAATGTAGATAACTTCACACCCGTGATTAACGGGTACATACTCCGAGGATCAGCGCTTCCAGAAATGCTGTTGGATCTGCTGAATTCGCTCGTAACTAGAAATACCAGCCATTTTGATTAGATCATTTATTGCACAATGGCGATATAAACGACCAGCGCTAAAATGGCAGCTCAACCTATGAGTACCTGATTCATCCACAAAAGTACCACATTTACAAAAGTGTTGGACACACAGAGGTGTACCAAGTCGAAATCCAATCGGAAGTCTGAAAGAGTTGTTATCCAATAGAGTCCCAAGTGAAGCTATAGGAACAGCATTTAAGCAAGCACCAGATTCTTTCACAGTAACTGCGAGAAGACGAGCCTTATTTTTTAAAGTGTCAGAAGCTGTCTTCAGTAAAATACTAGTTTCTTGATCTAGTAATGGTTTATCCCATGCCCTCTGGTTTTTCATTGTTTGGCCAGTTCTAGACTCCCAAAGAGATTTGCCCCAATCAAAAACACAATCAGATATTGGCTTTGGGTATTGTAAGAAGATTTTTATCAGATTGGAAACACTGCAAAGTGAGGACAGAAATGATGACAAAGCTAGTGAAGTAGCTGAACGAATCTCTAATCCTCCTCTAGAAGCTGGAAGTGATGCCTGTAACCAAGTTTCGTCTTCGATACGGTTATTAGTGATGAGTTCCAGGATCCTCGTTAATTCGTCATCGATATTTTGTAATCCCTGTTCGTCGTGCTAAGTAGGGCTGCACCTCAAAATATACGATAATTTTGGAATGGCCAACAAATTTTTCAATAAATGGAATGCGACATGTGGAAAAATAGATAAATGTCCTGACATGACACGAAGTGATTGTAATTTTTCTTTCGAATTACATTATCATTAGATAATGGGGCACCAGGAAGAAACCAATTGAGTTTCTCAATCACTCGTATACCGGGGGCTATTAGGTTAAATTGATCGATTATGTTAGGGTCTTGTTTATCCAGAAAAATGAGTTCACATTTCTCGAAATTTATCTCAAGTCCCGAGTTTTTCTAATGACTTATTGTGTTTCGAAAATTTTCTAATACCACATTTGCTTAGTCACCAATTGAACCATCATTCAAATACCAGCCGTTGAATTCAGTGGATATTTTATTTATAATATGATGATAGAAAAACAACAATAGTGGTCAAAGTGGATCTTCCTGCTGTAGTCCTTGTTCGGACATTATAATTCCGTTACCAAATATTAAAAAAGAAGGTTCACTATAGCGTTGTTCAATGAAAGGGTACATGTCTGGTATGGCGTTAGCAACCGAATGTAACATGAAATTTCTATCTATAGTATTGAATGCATTCTTAAAATCAAATTTCAGAAAACATATTTCATTTGGGTTAGGGTTTTGATTAATATAACATCGTGCAGCATGGACTAGTCTTCGCAACCACCATTTGTTCCAAATCCAAATTGTTGGAGACGAAATAGATTTCAAAGACTTTCTCGTAGATTGAAACAAGCAAGTTTCGCTACTAAACGTCGATAAAAATTTCCAACAGCTATAGGACGTAGACCGACAGCCTTTTTCTTTAAGGCACATAAAGAATCACCATATAAAATAGAACGTATGTCTTGATTGACATTTCCAAGAAGAAGCATATTACAAAGTTTCGTTAAAGAATTCAAAAGATGTTCGTCACAACTACCGAAACTATAGATCAGCATATCTTGAATATGAGACAGTCGCAATGAATCAAGATCTCCACAAGAACCGGTGCGAAAAGATCTGATTGCTCTGAGAACATCTACGCTCGTAATTTTCAGAGGACTATAAGAAGTTGTATACTGTCCAGAATTGTATAAACTTTGAGAAGAAGAACGTTTACTTCGTAATTCTTTCAATGTTGAACCATCAAATTCAGCAGGTCTATCAGATGAACAGAGAAATCTAACAGCTGCTGTTATATCACCGTCAGAGACTTTCGAGAGTACTTGTTTTTTGAGGATGTCCTTATAATTTTTATGTTTATTGGAAATTTTGGTATAACAATTAGTCGATTTCGTAATGTTATTGAAACTGTTCATTGTTGTAATTGAAATTTTCCGATTATCTTTACTTCTCTGAATACTGAATTTAAATAAGCAAACATGAAAAAACTTTTCCAAGTAGTGAAAGAATTCCTGGATACACATTCGTTATTTAATTTTGTGAGGGTGATTGCAGAGAGGAACTTTGCAGCGGAATACGTTTAATAGTATGTCTAGTTCTTCTAAAATCCTACAAAAGGATATGGAATGGAGCTTCTTTGTTTTCAGCATCAGATTCTTCCTCGAAATTCTTATCGGGATTGGAGTTTTCTCAGGATTTTGCAGTATTAATTGATTCAGAATGAACTTTTCGCATGTGGATTTTCAATCCTCGTATTCTGAAAAATTCTCCACATATTAAACATTCTGCCTAAACAGCTGATTGTCTTTCTTCTTCTGTCATCGAATATAGATCAAATTGGTTTGACTTATCGTGATCGGGGTCTTTTAATTCCTTTGTGACTTTTTTGTATCGTCCAAAATCTTGAATGTCACCTACCGTCAGTTAAGTTGTAAATGGAATTATTGCAGAAAAAACGAATTTTCGTTGAAATTAGCACCAGATTTTTATATATAATTATCCAAAACGTTTTGTCCCATAAAAATAGTGTACAAATCTTAACTTATCTAACAAACAAAATCCCATTGGAAAATTTCAGTAGATGTTATATATAATGATTCAATGTGTAACAAAAAAAGAAAATGTGATATCACACAAAAAAAGAAACATCATTGCACAACTATGTCATCACAATCAATATACGTATCAGTTAATTTTCAATCAATGATTGTCAATTAATGGGTGTATCTCCCTTCTTGGCCTGCACATTACATAACTTTTAATTTCAGTCTTAAAACTTTTGAGTATATTTTCATTTTTTACTTCATCTGACAAGGTGTTGTATAATTTTGTACAAATAACTTTTTGGTCCAATTTATTTGTTCATAATTGGTGTAACATACTTTTGTTATATTTGGTTTCACAGAAATGTGTGCGACGTTGTAATTCATATCTATTTAAGTGTTGTCTTATACTGACTTGAATATAATATATCTGTCGAATATTTAATACTTTCACTTCGACAAAAAGTTGATCGGTGGGATATCCATGGTTTTTGTTCAGTAGTAATTTCAAAAATTTATTTTGCGAGGCCTGTATTGCATTATAGTGTGTGCCCTTGATACACCCCCCCAACCTATGATTACGTAGCTCAGATGTGAATTTACCAAACTGTGATAGACTATTACTCTCTTTTTTTTATTAATTTTTTTTAAACCTATATGAAATACACCTCAATGTTTTTGTTAAGTAATCCACATGAGTTTTTCATCTGAAAGAACGATCCAACATTATTCCTAAAAATATAATTTCATCTGCTGGTCTTATTGCAAACGAATTTAGTATGGTTATATCATAGTTTGGAAGAGCTGTCTCAAGGCTACCGAATGGTAAGTAAACCATTTTTTTTAAATTTACCGATAATAGTCAAAGTCCCTTTTAATTTTAATTTTCAAATTGTACCAGTTTGTATCTTTATAGATTACTACAGTATCATCGGCAAAGCTGATGATTTGACATTTTTTCTCCAATAGAGATATAAGTTATGAATAACAAAGTACCCAACACCGTCCGTTGAGGCATACCACATGTTACTTTCTTTGTTTCGCTGATTTATCATTTATTTTGACCTGTTGTTTTCGCCTTTTCAAATAATTGTCAAAAAAACTATGTACTGTACCTCTTTTTCCCATGTCCCCTAAGGTTTCCAGTAATATAGAATGGTGGACGGTGCCGTAAGCTTTTGCCAAGTCTAGATATATACCGATTACTGGTTCCCCTTCATCTGTAATTCGTAAATACTGTTTGCTGATAAATGTGTTGCATCTTGAGTTGACAGGGTTTCTAAAACCGAATTGGGAATGTGAAAATAAATGAAGTTTTCCCAGGAGTTTGTTAGCTCTAGCTTTTACAATCTTTTCTAAACCTTTAGCCAAGCTTGTTATAAGTGAAATTGGTCTGTGATATGCTGCACAGCTTTTATTGTGCTGGAATTCGACTTTTTATTGAATACTTTTGAAGCATTGAAGTGATTTAATAATTTCTTCTATATAGCAACGTGATCCATGATTGATGAATTACAAAATTGGATTTGTCACATTCTCTCAAATATCTACTACTGCTTATACATTTCAGTCTATTCCACTCATAATATTTATATAAAATTAGTTCACATATAAATGATGTTTATACACAACAGTCTATTTAATTTGGTTTATTTACATACATTACAGACTTTGTCGATAAGAATTATAATTCTTTCGGCAGTGATTCAAACATTTGTTATGAATATAAATTCAAAAACAAAAGTGTATATATGGATTTATCCTTTATTTCTACATCATGCATGCAAGCATCACAATGTATGATTTTATAATAAATTACATAATAATATGATATTTTAACAAAATTAGTAACATGACGTGTACAGTCCTGTAAAAATAATAGATAAAGTGTGCATATGTAATAAACAAAATCTAGTCAAAGTTAACAATTGGTAATACGATAAATTGTTATCTTTGTGATAAACATGTATATGTAGCAATAAGCTGGTGTTTTGGTATCTATTTCAACATTTGACGCAATGGGGTTTGCCGGCATCTACTTGGAATGACTGATCTTTCATGATTGGCTTGGAACATCTCTGAAAACAAAATATGTGTAAGTGATTTTCAAATCATTTACCCAAAACGGAATTATAATCGTGATAGTTCACACTTATTTATTTCATTTGATTATATTCAAATCAAATCAATAGAGGTAATCAACTACTCAAAAAATAACCTAAGAAGAATCATTGAAGGAAAACAATGCCACAATTCATTATGTTGCAGGAATAATTATAGAATTATTTCAGAATGTACCAAGAATTTTTTGAGTTTCTATTCCATATTGAAATTTATATTATCTTTTTTGTAAACAAATTACAACTAGATTTTTCTCATCCACTGAATCAACTCACGAAGGTTTTTTTATGAAATGTCTTTGGAACAGACAATAATGTTTCGGAACTATATAGAAACCTTTCAATGAAAATAATAATAAAAATAAAAAGTCAATCGAAGACATTTTGAAATACTACCGAATAAATGATTTTATCAACTGCAGAAAGTCAAAATGAGTTTTAAAAAAAATACTTTCTCAATGTATCATGTAAACATTACGGCTCACATCGAACTTCTAGTAGAACTTTGAGGTAAAAGAGTGAAGTTATCGATAAATTTATGGCTGGACTAGATTTATTACATAATTAAACATTAAAATAGTTTCAAAAGATGTTCATTCACGTCAACAAGTATCAAGTAACTTTCAAGACAGGATGATGTTGGTTATACTGAACGAGCTATCAAAACTCGTTTTGAAGAACACGGGGCGTTCCATTGAAACCACATGAGATGTTCTATTTGAAAATATCAAACGAACAATGTGTTCGAGTTTTGAGTCATCCAGAACTAGAAAGAAGCATATACAGTATTAATCGGAATATGAAAATACATGTAAGGTATTTCATTAAAAAACTTTGAAGCGTGATCTTGCCATTTGGTATCTTATAAAATCGTAAAATATTTCAAAAAGCGGAATATGTCTTATATCTGAAAGTTTAATAGAAAAAATGTTTTGAAAGCTTCATGTGACCCATATTCTTTGTATTTTAGAGGGAGGTAGTTATAAATTGTTTCATGTGGTAAATATTCAGTTCAGTAACACGATTACCGAAGTTGTTTCCAAATATGGAAAAAACAATCATTATTCTATATTCTGAAACAAAACTGAGTACAGAGTAATTTTATTTTATTTCAACCTTTTATTCTTCAATAAGATAATAATAAAACGAAAACTAATGTTCCTGTGTTGCATTTCGAACTTAATCACAATTTTTTTGAAAATTGTAGAATTATCTCGCCTGTTTTCTATTACAGTTTTATTATTGATTAGCTACCTATAACTTGGAAGTAAACAAAGTTGATGATTCATTCAACGAAATAACGTTTCAGGATTTCATTTCTGAGTATGCACTAATTCCCAGCTTATGACAATGTTTCGAAATATATCGTCTAAAAATAATTCAACTTTGGCAGATTTACTCACTAATTTGAAACACTGAATTACGAAAAGGTTTCGCCATGGGATAATATATAATTTTCCCGCATGAATTGAAATTATAAGTTGTTTATGAGAAGTGAAAATGTCATACAGGGGAAAAAAGTGAATACAATGTATGACATTCGCTGTTTTTATCTATGTAAACTAAAAATATTACTGATTTTTCAAAATATGCTTCAGCATAAAAGATCTCTATATTAAAAACGATAACTGACTGCATTATTGACAAAAATATATTTTCGTCAACGATTTCGAGTATTGATTTTACTCGATATTCTTTATGGCCTGACTCAACGACACTGGGCTGTTGGAAATAGTTTTAGTCATCTGATAATGCCAAATGGGTTAGCGAAACGCGCGTTAAGAGACAGCTTTTTGTTCTGGTGAGGAAAAAGTGTTTTCAATCGATTCATTTCACGCCAGAGGTTCCAAATTTCACTCATCAAACAATGGACTAATCAACCTGAATCGGCTACTATTTAGTAATTCTGTTTACAACAAGTTGGCTAACATCTGCCAACGTATGGTTATGACATCGAAACCAAAGTCCAACCGTCCCAATGGAAGAGCCCAGGAGAGCCAAGACCAAAAATGCACGCCAAGTTTGATTAAAGGTCAAGATTTTGCTTACTGCTTTCTTCGATTACTGTGGCGTAGTGCATCAGGAGTTCTTGCCACATGAAAGTACGGTCAATAAAGACTGTTACTCTTGAAGCCATGCGCCGTTTGCGAGAAGCAATACGAAGAAAACGTCTGATATTGTGGAAGAACAATTCATAGCTTTTGCAGCACAATAATGCACCTGCCCACTCGTCATTGCTTGTTCGGCATTTTTTGGGCAAAAACAACAGGGTAATCATGCCTCAGCCACCGTATTCCCCAGATTTGGCCCCTGCGACTTTTTTTGTTCCCGAGATAGAAGAGACCCATGAAGGGATGGCGTTTTGCGACGATTGAGGAGATAAAAACCGGATAGTTGAGAGAGCTCAAAGACATACCAAGAAGTGCATATCAGAACCGCTTCGAAGATTGGAAAAAACGCTGGCACAAGTGTCTTATATTTAAGGGGGACTACTTTGAAGGAAACAAAATTGAAACTGATGGATAAATGTATATTTTTTGAGAAAAATGAAAATGTACCTTATTTTTTTACAGATAGTTTATGTCAAAATACTATGATATAGACTGATTTACTGTAAAAAAGAGATTTACATTGGCAAGGATCGAATAGAACTTTATCGAATGATCATCAGTCAGTCGTGAAGAAACTGTGTGTACTTCAGGTTACACACAATTTGATAGTTCCAAAATTGCCTTCCATAATATAGCAAATGTTGTCAAGAAACATTACTGAGATGTTTCAAATTTATTTGTTAGTGATGAAATATGAATCATTTCTGCGATTTGGAAACCGATAGTCATTCAGTTGTGTTTCAAGGCGGACCTAAATCTGCAAAGCACAAAGGAAATCGAATTATCATTAACGTTCATTAGAGAACCGTTGATATATAAATGAAAAAGATGTACAACTCATCAATGATTCATTTATTTATGTATTCATTCATGATAAGGGATTCAACAAGCAATATGATCAAAACAGTATCCACTCAACATAACTTACAGTTTGTAGTTAACAAATGTTAAATGTAACAAGAAAAAGAGTTTGTGATAAGAAAGTTGCAAAAAACTTACAAACTTTCCAAGTTGTTGTTCAGTAGGAGTCATTTGATACAATTTCAAAATAAATGAAAAGATGTATCGAATATATCCTACTCATTAAAGAAATTGTTGAAGTTTCATATACTTCTACTAAGTGGTGAGTTATTAAATGAATTTGAGTTGTTGAGCGAGACGTAAAACAAGTTATGATTTCGAAATGGTTTTGAATGTATGTACTTCAAAATGAACTCTGTTGAAATGTCAGAGCAGTCTTTTTCATTAAAGAGTTAATGCAGATTCAGTGCACACACTATATTCTCTGATTTCTCGAAGACAGTATTTTAAGTCCACTGCAATTTCATCAGTTCGGACTTCCATTGTCTAATATAATATAAATTGATTTGAAATCCCTGATTGATTTTAAATTAAAAAGATTAACCGAAAATAAAAATTTTATTAAACAAAAAACTGAAATTACAAAGAAATGACATACAAGCAACAACCAAAAAAATAAAAAATTGAAATGTTATTAAAAGCTGAAAATTAAAAAATATCAATTTATATTATATTAGACAATGGAAGTCCGAATTGATGAAATACACCACGAAACATTGTCAACCATCTTCAAACAAAATCCACTGCAAGTCGTGGTGTCTGTGGTTTGAAAAAGAAGAAAAAATCCGGGCATTTTCGAAACGTTTGATGAAAACCGAATATTGAGAGTTTCCCATATAGGTGGCGAAGTTCAAATGATTGAAAACGTAAGCATACTAAAGACATATTGTCGCCTCAGGTTTAGAGATGAGTTAAATACTCAAAACGGAAAATTGTCTTTTTGAAAAAGTATTCATTTTATAAAAATACAATGAGAGACTACTTTCTCTAGCAAGAGTTACAAACAGAATGAATAAAATATGAGTTAAAATGATATGCATCGCTCCGCAAGTCCAGATAAGGATTTCTTGGAAAAGCGCTGACAGCAGATCATGTTTCTATGAAAGCAGCAAATCGTGGGAACGGGAGTTCCATAACTCATGAATTTACTTTGTATCCCATTATGATGCCTAACATTTGGAGTCATTTATGAGTAGCACTAATAATGTGAACATCAAAAATGAGTTTCCTATCAAAGGTGACTCCCAAATCTTCAATTTGGTGGTAACGTTTCAGTTGTATAACTGTCCGTGTGTAGACATTTTCTTTTTCGGTAAATTCTTATTATAGACCTGTCACGTCCTATCAACGACACGTTGATAAGCTAAACTAAGTTGCTTCACTTGCATTGGATTGCACTGATCGACAACCAAGTTATGACTCACCAGGGTTGGGCTTCTTGATATATGAACAAATTTGCTTTGATAAGTGTTTGTATAATGGATTTACGTTCATGTAGAACAGAAACAATATCGGCGTGAGAATTGAATATCGCAGCGTTGATCAACAACTTGGCTCAATCTTCATAAGGCATGGACAGAAAGCATAAGAAAGAGTGACTGGAATATATACAAACATTTCGTTATACAACTGAACCAGACATAGTGACCTTTCAATGATATCCTTGGAAGTTCGTGTTGTCGTACCAGGAAGTTGACTACGGTAAAGTTGAAGATGGCTGATTCAATCATCATCATCTTCTTCACGAAAGTCCGGAACTGTCACCAACATTGAATATGGAAAAGATAGTGAGGACAAAGGCACATATCTGACCAGAGAGAGTACTGACTACATGAAAGAGGTGAGCATTTGCTACAGTTCATTATAACAAACGAATCAGACATTTCAATTCTGAGTGATAATTGAAACATAGAAAAACTAATAAGTATAATATTAGATACTACATGTACAGTTCTACATGTAATGTGAAGCACAACAATAGAAAAGCCTTTGACAACACCACGAGGATGTTGAACAAACCATTTTATGTATCAGATTCCATGAGATACCTACAAAAAGACTTCAGGTCACAATGAATGATCTTGAAACAAATACCAGGAGTATACAGAAGCAGAAGGAGAAACTGCGAGAGAGCTACTTTGGGTGTACTTCCGAGGATAAAAAATCACAAATATAACATCAGAATCTGGAAGCCAAGAAGAAGGAACGCCCAGGAAAGATTGACTGGTGATGAATAAAATGTTACATTTTGAGGAAACTGAATGGGCCGGGATCAGATAACATTTGATCAATAATGTTGTGAAGAAGGCTGGAACACTCATTTAAAACACTGTATGTAATACTCAGGATAAACTAGACTCTGTCATACATAGCTGAAAAATGGAAAATGCTTTCAGTCACCTAATCAGTCTCATGTCAATTGTATATACAGTATTAGAAAAACTACTTAACAGGCATATTAGGGGCATATCGAAGCAAACAGTAGTAACATGGAGCTCTTCTTAGGCCAGTATTGCGTTCACTGTTATGGAATCTTGTTATCAACGAGTTACTACGTCTTCTACAGACCACAATGGATATAAAGTGGGTACTGTACTAGGCAGATATCTAAGTAATCGTGGACCAGGTGAATATATTAGTATATTAAGGGGACGCTTGCAGTAGGCTACAACTATGGATGAACCGAGGAAAAAGGGCTTGAAAAAGGTCCATCCTAATTGGACATAGTAGTATATACCAAGGGAGTGAAAGTGATACTAGATATCGGTCTAACCTGGAATCAACATTCAGAGAGACGGATATAGCATTAAGGCTGGCCAACCCTACTTTTGGAAAGACATATAAACCGATGGAAGTGAAACTCATGAGAAAATATGCTCTTTATTCGGGTGGCAAAATGACATGCATTTGCTATTGCCAGTCTAGATATGGTGCCTACAATTGCTTTTTTGGATGAGAACCGTACCATCAGCAACATTGGAGACTTTTGAATCTACTTTCTAACAGAAGAGCAAAAGTATGCTAATTTAGACTGAAAAATATCTCGAGTTATGAAGGATCCGGTGAAACAAATATCAAACAAATTCACGAACACCGAAGTATATTTTCAACACTTTTTCTACCCAAATCGCGAATAGTTTTTGCTGAAAGATACAAAAAAGTTCAATAGATTCAAAAAAGGTGACAAGTCTAATAACTAGTGACTGTCTGGAGTCAGTTGGGAATGACCATCTGTATAATTCCAAATAGGCGTGCACCTTTTCTCAACCAGTATACTATCGTTATACGTAAAATGGAAATTTTTGGCATAAAATAAATCTATTAAAACACTTTTTTGTTTTCAATAGATTGGCATTTCCCAATCATTATGGTTGCAGTTCATCGGCATTTGAACGATTATTAATTTAAAGAACCAATTTCCACACAACAATGCGAAATATACAAATAAGGTTAACCTAAATAATAAAAATAAAATATTTTAACAGAATACCAGTAAAGAATTTTCCATCAAATTAATATCCTACATTTTCGAAACAAATCATACCAACAGAATAAATCATACCAATATATTTTAATTTTTACAAGTTCAACTCTGATAAATTTTACTCACCGAGCATCTGAAGCACATTTGATGCCATTTTGCATCAAGTGCGATGATGGCCTTGTCTGCGATTGGTTTGCTGCATCCCTTGCATTTATCAGCATGTTTGGCGATGTAGCATTTCTGACAATGGGGAACCCCACCAAGGTCCATGAATTGAGTTCCGATCAACTTAGTTTTGCAATCTTTGCAAACGAAGTGATCCTCGTGCCAATTTACGCCCATAGCCTGCACACATTTCTGTAAGGAAAATAATAAATGAACTTTAGGTAATAATATCAACTGATGAAGGAACAGGAGGTGGTTATGAAGTAAGTAGGATATTCAAAAACCAGTGAATTTTGTTTTATCATTGTTACTTGTTTTGGATATATTCCACGCTGAGCTGAGATATTATCAATTTTCACTGCGATTCTCATCCGTCTGAAATATTATATTAGGCAATGTAAGATGATTTTGAAATATTTAATATAAATTTATGAATTTTTAACCGGAGTAAATGTTACTCGAATCATTTTGCAACCCGGCAAGAATAAGACAGTAAACGAAGTTGAGTTAATTTTAGTGTTAGAGAAGTACAAAACTATTTGAAGCCCATAAAATATGGAAGTAACATAGTTTCTAAATAATGAAGGTATAGGTTGCACAAATTGTTTTCGTGATTCCACTGGGACTTTGATTTTGAAATTGAACTTTAATTTCTCTGTTCTGTAAAATGAGAGTTCCAAGTTGTGTTGTTATTGTTGCAGTTGTGAGATTATGATCCTATTTTGATAAAATACCATTATGACAGTTATTTACAAATAACTCATATGAACCTTCCAGACACTGAATTGATAAGTATATCGAAAATAATAGACGAGCTGAGACTGAACCTTGCGGTATATAATTTCTGCAGCAATTAATAAAAATTTTCATCTTTCCAAAAATTTAAAGGTCATTCAGATTGCCATATCATGAACTCTTTATTTTAGTTCAATTACGACTCGCTGTATCCTCTATTTAAAAAAAAATCTGTTTAAAATCTGTTATTCCGTCAACTTACTGTACTTACGAAAACCAATTGCTATTGAAAAAATTACTTTCTTTTCAAGTATCCGTACAATATGAAAGCAATATTCAAATCGGATATTGTAAATGTAACATTTGCAATTTCCATAACCAGTATTTTTAAATCCTAGAATTATTCGGTTGTTTGTAATTTCTGAAATACTTGATCAATTTGAAAATTCAAGGAAACCATTGTTTTTCGGAAAATATGACTATTAATTTCAACGGATTTTATGGATCTCTTTGCTTGTTTCATTTTCAGGTATTAATTGGTTTGTTTTCATATTATGGTTCACTAAAATAACCTGTATCAATTGAAAACACTAATCTATTTTGTCATTGATGAATTTCAGTGAAATAGTCATTCACGATTCACTTTTTTTTTCTAAAATATCAGTAAGTTTTCATTAGATGTTTGAAGTTTTCCGGAAATTCTGGATATGAGTCGGTTCTATTCTTGATGACTTTTTGTACAGATATGTTTCAAAATTTGTTTAAATTCATCACCAAAAAATCAATTAGCGTTAGAAGTATCAAAAAATCAATAGGTATATTATACAAAATTTGGTAGAAACAATTTTAATGAAACATATATATTTTTAATGATTTAATTTGATAATGTTTTTCGTAATAATATTTATAGAAATCATTTGTTTGAAATTTTCATTGAATAAAGAATATTTTGAAACTATGAAGATTTAAATCTAAAAAAAATGAACGAATCATATAAGTTTCAATGAACACAGATAAAGAATTTGTAAATGAAAGAATTTGAGCATTAAATTTTGTATCGAACAATATTCTGCATTACGTAAGTTATTGAGTAAGTTTCATCTTCGTTACCTTGGATTATTCATTTTATTATACTGAGTGTCAATACAATGATATCAAATTTGAAGAAAAACTTTATATTTACCAAACTGAGATACTCAATATTTGAATAGATGTTTCAGCAGAACCGTTTAATTGTTTCATTTATTTAATAACCAGCGATATGACCGGTGTCGCCTGGTTGCAGAGCATAAAAACCTACATTTCTTTCTGTCATAGTGTTGAACAAACGAAAGTTTGTTCACAACTTTCAATTTCTGTTACACCCAACAACTTATTACAAAAATGCGCCTTTGATCTTACACCTGTAAAGACAACCAAGCTTCTCTATTTTTCTATTGTTCTTTCACGTTCATAATACGCCTCTGTCATCTGGGACCCCTCCACATCAAGCAGAATCAAATCACAAGTAACTGTTCACAATAAATTCATTTGCTATTTATATTTCAAAAAATTTCGAAGCATCCCTAGACACTCATCTCATGAACTAATTTGAAATTAACAAGTTAGTGAACATAGCTGACTAGGTAGATCAGGCAATTAATACCATAACATAACCCACAACACGAGGTTTAGGACTAGTTGTCATGTTGTTTAAAAACATCTGATATAATTGTCAATCAGCACTAGCTATTTGGCGGTAATAAAACAACGTTATTCATAATATTAAAATCTTATTCTTATGGTAATATATACCATACTTTATTTTCGATAAATCTTTATCGAGAGTTGAGAAAATTCACTGAAAACTTCATTTGATGAATCAATCGATAGTAATTGCAAGAATTTCAAAACTTACATCCATAATTGGCTCGTCACAAGCATGGCATTTCGGAGCAAAACATTTTGAAAAGCAAGGCGTACAATATGGAAAGCCATCGTTAACTCGGAATTTTTCTTCAGTGATTGGTTCCTTACATTCATTGCACCAAAAATGTTCTGGGTGCCATGTTTGGCCTAAGGCTGTTAGTACCTGAAATAGACTGTTAGTTTTTGCATAACGAAGCGATTAAAGATTTGATTAGTTTCAGCGAAAAACACAACAATGAATTCAATTCGAAGACAATTCTACTTACTCCTCCCTGGATGACTTGTTTGCATTGATTGCAAGTTTTTGGTTCAGTGGCTGCAGAACTCTGAAATAAATAAAGAGTTGTATTTTAATGGAGAGATTGAAACTGAATATACAATATTTTTTTCTCTATAGTGAATCTACGGATTCACTGCTGTAATAACATGGATACAAATTCTATGATTTTATATATCAAGTCTACAAAATCAATACAAAAACCTCACAGATTCATGAAAATTCTGGATAATTTTGCAAAGAACATATGATTTGGTGGTATATTTCAAATTTAACAGAAAGTGATGAAGGAAATGAAACGAAAGAAAATGCAACGACCCATAAATTATGAATATGTCTGCTTATCAATGGAATGGCAAATTCATACATTTTTCATACCTGTTAATGCCTGACGAGAAACCATTAACGGTTAATGTTACTAAAATTGATCACAGTCAGATCTGACTTTTTGAATTTTTATTTATTTCAAAAGTGCATGTCATAAAGAATACAAAAGCAAATATTACAAATCGCTCTAATTCACCCTAATCAAGATATGCGACTTTGAAACTGTGTGTTGATCGAAAGCTAGTGTGAAATCAGGAAATATGCGTCATTGTCGGGACAACGCCTGAACCATATCTGAACTGTTATTAATACGAATTATCTAATGTTTGAGGTTAGTGTGAAGATTTGTTCAGTCCATGAAAGTTTTATAGAGGCAGACTACATCAGTATCTATTGAAAATACTATTTATTCACTAGCTGGCCAAGTTAGCATCATCAGGAGAAGATTATTAGCGAAACTCGCGTCAAAAAACAGCAAATATTATCTGTTGAAGAAAATGTATTTCCAATAGATTCATTTCATGACAGAGGTTCTAAATTCTACTTATCGCAATACATCAGTAGTGAAATTAGAAGGATTAGTTTGAATACATGAATGAATTCATGTATATTACGATTCAGTGATGGAAAGTGTAAAGAAATCAATTTATTTTTTTCTGATTCAAAGGTGTGGCATCACATCTGGTTTTAGTCTTGTGATCAGAAAAGGCAATATCAACTTATACTCATACATGGATATTCTGTTTCTGAGTCAACTGCTTAGCGTTAAAAACAATTTCTAAAGTCCAATCATGAATTCAAACATAGAAGATAATATTTTCGAAGTGCCCAAATAATCAAAATGAGAGATTCACAAGAACATGAACAGAAAACTGTTGTCACCAGTGTTTATGAAGAAAAAGAAAATAACGCAGAATACAAAATCTTTGAAATGAATAACCTATACTCAACACGAGTTGAAGAAGAGTTGAATTGAAAAAAAAAACAACAAATAAGAAAGAAAATGGAAGACCCCACATTAGATACTGGGAAAGAGAAAAATCGACGACAGTCTTTCTGTTCAGTGTACGTCATGAAGTAAATACGAGGGTGGTCCCAGAAGTTCCCGGACTGACCTATAGATGGCGGTAGTTGTTTGGGAAATATTACCATCAGAAAGTACAGAATCTATAATGCATATGTTTCGAATTTGAAGAAGCTGCGTTGTTTATTATTTGTTTGGCAGCTATCAATAGCGAACGTTTCCGGTGAATTTGTGAAAATGTTGATGATTGGTCATCATTATGTGGTACAACACTTTTATTTGGAAGGTCAGGCCAACCAATATAAAAGCTGAACTGGATTCTACTCTGGGTAAGTCTGCTTCTTCGTTAAGAACAATAAAATATTGGGTTGCAGTATTAAAACGAGGCTGTTAATACGAGCATCGCAGTGGTTGACCAAATGAGGAGGTGAGGTTATTTTTATTTTCAAAACCAACAACAACTTGGACATGTATATTAAAAATAACAAAGATAAAAGTTCAGTTTCAGAAAAATCAGGAGTGTATAAATTATCGTGTGGGTCATGTCCGATGTTTTATATAGGTCAAACTGGAAGAACGTTTAAAACCCGCATAAAGGAACACAAATATAGTTTTCAGAACGGAAAAATAAATTCCACATATGCCCGTCATTTAATATCAGAGGGACATGAGTTCGACCATGAATACAAACCCCTCCATTTCCAGAAGAAAGGTTTGAAACTTAACCTGTTGGAGAGTATGGAAATAAACAAATTCAAAAACTCTCACCATCTTATGAACGATCAAACTGAATTGAATAATTCGCCTTTATTGAATTTGTTCACATGCAGGTAATAATAGTAAGGTATATTTACAGGTAGACTTTCGAAAAATGTATTGATACCTGACTTTTTCAGGTATATTTTTTCAGGTAGATTCATTACTTAGATAGACGAATAGTTACTAGGTTATAGTATATAAGGTGTAATTTAGAAGTAACGTTAGTTATACTTGAAGAAGCTATTGTATAGCGAAACACGTGTCGCGGTATTTGTAAAGCCCTTATAGTGAAAATCATAGAATAAACTCTATTTATTAGTTTTTTAAATATGGATTTTCATCAAGTATCGGCCAGTTATATTCAAAGACTGAGTAGGCATTACGGAAAGTGCAGTATATCGTATATTAACTGAAAATTTGAACATGAGAAAGCTTTGAGCAAATGGGTGCCGCGTTGGCTCACACTCGAGCAAAATTAGTGTCGTGAAGATGTTCCAATTGAGTGTTTAGCGAAGTTTCACAGCAACAAAGCAGAATTCTTGCGTCGTTTCATAAACATGGATTTAATAATAGGGGAGCCCACGATGCAAAATGGGGATTTACTCGAGCGTCATAGAGACCTATTAGGTTGCAAAGCTTAGATGACAAGAAGAAAAAGATGTTATATAATATATACCTTTTCGTCGGTGGAGGAAGCGGCTATAGATTTTTAAATATGAAAAAAAAATACTGTTGCATGGACATACTCGAGCGCGTCAGATATTGATATCATCAATGTCCTACGTATTTTCAATAATGTTCGTATGTTAATCTGATCGTTTGCATGATGCGGGTGGTTGTACGTAAGGGTTGAAATGAAAAAATCTGACGATTTCGATCTGACACAAACTCGCGGTCATTATTACAATGTGCAAAAAAAATTCGTCATTTTGAAATACTCAAGCGCGTCAGATTGAGATATATATGGTTTATCTTTATGTTCTAGACGTGCTGTCTCATAATTTGACGATTATCTAGAGGGATTCGTCTAATCTGACAAAAAAAAATAATTTTTTTGAATCATTGACCTTTATTATTTGAAAAGTTCAGGAAATAGCATGCAAATAAATAAGTATATGTATTGTCACGTTCCACTACAATTTGCTCTTGTAAATACTGAACGTCTCGTTGTATTTTAATTGCTGTAAATAATTTATAGCACTGTACGTGATATAATTCATTTGATGAAAATTCTATCAACAGTTGGAGATTATCGTATGTTGTTCGAAATTTTCGGAGTCACTCATATTGAATATTTATATACTTTAATTTACATAACTAACAATAAAATAATAAAATAAGCCAAAACGTTGGAAACACGTTGTAAATAATATGCCAGCAAATACCACTCTGTGGCAAAAGGATAGCTCCTTTGCCAATCCTCTCTCACACACACACACAAATGCCAAGCAAAACGGTCCCATTTGGCCGAGAAAAAGGTGTTGTTTCATCGATACAATGCACCAGCTCACAAATCTATTATCGCAATGACCAAAATTAACGATTTGAAGTTTGAATTGCCACCTCACGTACCCAATTCGCCAGATTTATCCCCGTCGGATAATTTTTTGTTCCCAAAATAGTAAAAATGGGTGAGTGGTCAAAGATTTTTCAACGATGAAGAAGTGATGTCGGCAGAAGATTATGATTATGAAGAAGTAGTATCCGCAAGGAGATTATGTTGTAAAATAATTTACTTTTTTTTCTAAAATGTTTGTTCTCTTTGTTGGGCCTAGTATTTCTGGGACCACCCTCGTAGATAGTGGTCGAAACTAGAGCCGGAAAACAAAGCATTGGTAATCCAACATCACCATAGATATCATTAGTTGAGTAAGGCAGAACCACAAATACATTTCTGGACTTACCTATCCGTAGGTATATGTCAAGCCTGAGTGAATAGAGGCGATGCCATTTCTCCTTGCGAAAACTCATTCCACGAACATTAAATATGAATGAGAATCATTCACTGCTCGTCCTTTAGAGAAATTTAAACCATAAATGCATTCGTGGTTCAGCCAATCATCACTGATGAGATCGGTGGCGGGTCGAAACAGTGCTGACCAGTGATGGATCACGGCGGTCCATGTCAAATCTTGGCTTTGCAATATACCGTCCTAGGACGCCTTGATTGTTTTCGATATTCGTGAATTGAGTCTTGTGCCAATCCCACAGATGACGCTTTTGTAGTAAGGGATGTCATCGCCTCTACTCAAATGGGTCGTTGAAATATCCAAAGGAATCCGTAAAATAATTATGATAGTAGTAACGAATTAATTTTTTTTTAGTGAAAGAAATCTAAATTTCCTATACGTTTTTCATGCGAGTAATTTACTTGGTATATAAATAGTAGGTAATAAATACGCTTTTCATAGAAACATTAATTGTTTACGGTATTATCAAGTTTTCAGTTATTTTTTTCACAACTGGCCTTTTCAATAATCATGTTCATATTATTGATGTCGTTTATTCTGCAAAGTTGCCTGGGCGAGTTGCAAATTATTATGCTTTGCGAATTGCTCAGAATAACATTCAGATTGTCTGAAATTTCGGGATCGATATTACAACACGCCCTCATTGAAGAAGCAATGTTATATTAGAGATGCGAATCGTAATGAAATGAATTTTCAAGAAATAAATTTAATGAGAATTGAATCTCGATTGACTCATGAACAAATATATGGTCTTTCAAAATACCTCAGATTTCACCAATATGTCTATACTCAATCAAATGAAATCAATTGTTCACATCTAGGTTCAACGCCATATCTCGTTTTTCCAGAAAACTGCTGAATTTTTTGTTCAAGCAAATAATGCCTAAAAGTACACTAGTAGGTACAGATAAAACTCCATCGAAAATACATCTGTGAAAATTCAAGAAAATATAATCGATTCTTCTTTTTTGAAAATTTCCGCTTGTGTTTATGTTCTCAACACGTAGAGATGTAATTATGATTGTTACATAATTTATTTTATTGGTTTATATTTTTATTAGTTTCAAGTTTCCAATTGGATTTTTTCAATCTTTGTATATGTTCAGATGTTTCATGCTTGATATAATTTCTCTTCAAAATAATAACAAAAACAGAATTACAAATGCAAAGAATTAACATACCATTTCGAATGACACCAAGTTATATAAATTTTGGCGAAAATTGTTTCGAATTTCAATTGACACTTAATTATGTGACGTTTACGTGGCAATCATGACACTGACATAACACGATCTGAAGTAAGGAAACTGTGCGATTTTCCTCATTTTGTTATCGATTCGTTTCTATTTTCAGATGATGAATCACGATGAAATTGTGGTGAAGTTACTCCAGCTGGTACTAGATAACAATCAGTATGGCGAACAAAATGAAAACGATGAGGAAAGGTTGAGGAGTGATAAAAAAATTGCGGAAATCCTAGAAAAGCTTAGGAAAGGGGGAAATGTCGAGATATTGCATATGATATTGGAGAAGTTGCAGAAAGCAAGATCGTGTGAAGAGAATTTGGAGTTGAAAGTAGTTGCTAGTTTGGAAAGCGCTACGGAAGGAAATTTCGAGAAAAGAAAAGAGTGAGTGTATGTTATATAAATACAAAAAAACAACCAATTATTCTGATCGTTCTATAAAAATAATCTTTGAAATATATTTTTTGAAAGATTCACGTAATGGAAGTCTAAAAGAAAATAACTCTTTAAATACTTCGAATAAAAATTGAACATAATGAGGAAGTGCAGTCCTGAAAAAAATTCTGAAAACAACCGAGTAGTTATTAAGATATTTCAGTTACTTGGAAGTCGATTGACTTATCCAGTTCTTCCAAGCCTCCGAAAAATGCATCAAGGGCTCATTTCAGTTTTGCTTCCACATTCCCCCAACGAATTTTATTTCTTGTGTTAGATTCCTACTTCTTTCTTTATACAAAAAATTGGAATCTTTCAAAGAAGAGAACAATCAATTCGAAAATTAACTCTATACAAAGATGTGTCGATCATGCAGAGAAGTAACTCTCAGGCACAAACTGGAAGAAAAAGCTATCTTGAAACAGCTACTTTTATAAAAAAATTGAAATACACAAAAAAAAACTTTCGAAACAACTACTCTTATATGAACACTGACTTTTGTACAAAAAACACTTTTCTGTATTCAGTTTGTATTCCAAACATTCGTTATGGAATTGAATACAGATACAGGATTGCTACACAATTTCACCCCTTTCATTTACTATATCGTGTAGCAATCCTGTGGATGATATCTGATTCAACTCCATAACGAATGTTAGTAATACAAACTGAAAAGAGAAAAGTATTTTTTTGTATAATTCGGTGTTCATATAAAAGTATTTGTTTCGACAGTATTTTTCCTTAGTATGATTCAATGTTTATATGAAAGTAGCTGTTTCGAGAAGGCTCTTTTCTCCAGTTTCTTTCGGAAACTTTCTCATTTGCATGGCCTACACATTTCTGTATACAGTTAATTTTTCGAAATTTGTTGCTTTCATTCCTTTGGAATATTCCCATATTTTTTTCTATAAAGATTGAAAAGTAGGGAGCCAAAACCTTTCTCTTTCAAAAACTAATCTTTCCTAAAAATTTATTCATTCTAATGTAATTGTCATTTTCTTCTGGGCCTAATTCTGATTAGTCTATTCCTTGATTTGTTCCCGTACCAAAGTTTTTTGTACCCCCACAGCTATGTTTGCGGCCAGTATATGGAGATGATATATCATGTCTTGCAACTTTTTCGATGCCTGTGATGTTTGAGTGTCCGAGTATCTAGTAAAGAGTCATTATATTCCTGTCTGCGTGTCCGCCAGTCTCCCCAGTTCTTCACGGCATTTCCAGACCAGTCTTGAATGCCAATCATGGGTTTATGTATGAATATTCTATGTAAGAATATTGATGAGAGCTCATTTCGTTGAGAGCTCATATTGACGTAAATTGATATTTTTTGCACACTACACTACAATTTACATAAACTCCCACTTGAGACACGGATGTGTAGTGACCGAGCGGATATACCAGAAGTTTCTGTCAAACATGTTCTCGGGATGACTGATCATCAACCATTCTTCATGGTTTGAAGATCAGTTTTCGATTTTGATTTGTAATGACATCATCACATTTCAATAATGTATGTTGACATTGAATATCGAACACGGATATTGCCAGGCCTTGACACTAGCTCACCCCAAACATCTCGTGGATGCACTGGCAAGCGCTCTGGAGTTTGAGGCTGCAAAACAATCCTGCAAGAGCCAGAGCAAAGTTCGAGCTATCGAGGAAGATGGACAAGTGCCTACTGATATTGAGGCCACCATCAGAAAAGTAATGGAAGAAGTGCTGCCTGAGAGGAAACAAATAAGATGCTGGAACTGTGGGAAAATTGGACATGTGCGTAGCCAATGTCCAGCTTTCAAAGAATCGAAACCAAATCAGGAAAACTAGAGGGGGTCGATGAGAAGGGGCAACCGTCGGCCTGTACCCAGCAAGCCCCCGTGAAAAACGCATATGTTGCAGTTCTCCAACGACAAGACAAAGGTGTTTTGGTAGACGGCCTCATCAACAACGAGTCTTGCACCATGCTGCTAGATACAGGTGCGACGAGAACCATTCTTGGGCCAATTTTTGCCAAATCACCGGCAAGAATTGAACCGTCAAGCTGGAAGCTACGCACCGCAACAGGGAAGCCAGCCACTATGCTTGGAGAACTACCAATTGAATTGGTGTTGGGCAGCACTAAATTGAGACATCGTGCATTGGTGGTGGACATCGAGGACGATGCGATCATTGGAATGGATATAATGAATTCCAGAGAGTTCGAGCTGAATTTTCAAGACTGCGTCCTACGTGTCGGCGGAGAAGAGCTGGTGCTTCATGGAAGAAGTGAAGAGATGATTAGGGACTTGTTGGCTGAAGACGTGTGCGTACCTGAGAGGGCTGAAATCATCCTAGAGGCTCGCTTAGACCGTGGTGCAAGCAGCGGAAATGTGGTAAAGTTCGAGCCCAAGATACATGACGAGAAAATTGGACGAGTAATTGCACTGGGGAAGACCCTGTTGCGTGTTGATGAAGTTGTGCCAGTCAGGGTCATGAATGTCAACTACTTTCCCGTGACCTTGAACAAGGGAACAATGCTGGGGCACTGTTCGTCCATTTCGTCTGTGATACGGAGTGTACGCAGTTCGGTTAGCCAAGCCAACAACTTGCCTAAAGAATTGGAGAAGTTAATTGACATTTCCTCCAAGGACATACCATCAACTCACCGATCTAAATTGAGGGAGCTAGTCAAGAGGTACCAGGAAATCTTCGATATTGGAGAAGGAAAAGGAGGCAGAACGAATGTGGTTCAGCATAAAATCGACACGGGGAATGCCCGACCAATCCGGCAGTCAGTTAGAAGACTCCCTCTTGCGAAGAAAGGCAGACAAGATAGTCAGCGATATGGAAAAAGAAGGAGTCATTGAACCTTCTCACAGCCTTTGGTCTTCCTCAGTCCTTTTAGTGAAGAAGAAGGACGGTCGACAAGGTTCTGCGTGGATTATCGCCAAGTAAATAACGTGATGAAAAACGACAGCTACCCTCTTCCAAGAATCGACGACACCCTATACACGCTAGCCGGCTCCACAATTTGGATTTGAAGAGTGGATATTGGCAAGTTGAATTGGCCCCAGAAGATCGAGAAAAGACAGCTTTTACCATCGGCTCAGAATTGTGGCAGTTTACGGTTATGCCATTCGGGCTTTGTAATGCTCCAGCGACCTTCGAGAGATTGATGGAGACGGTTCTCAAAGGACTCTCATGAAAGACGTGTCTAGTGTATCTCGACGATATAATCGTGGTCGGAAAATCGTTCGACGATCACTTGAAAAATTTTGAGGAGGTATTCATGCGTCTGAGGAGTTCGGGATTGAACTTAGTCCCAAGAAATGCCATCTGTTCCAGAAAGAAGTTCGTTACCTTGACCACGTTGTTTCTGGGAAAGGAGTGGCAATAGACGAACAAAAGATCAAAGCAGTTAAGGAATGGCCCATTCCAAAAGACATACACCACCTTCGGAGCTTCCTTGGTTTGTGCACCTACTACCGCAGATATATGCTGGGGTTTGCCAACATCGCCAAACCATTGGCCCGACTTACAGAAGGACAGATCCAGTTCCAGTGGTCTGAGGAATGCCAAGACTCATTCAAGAAGCTAAAAAGGGCTTTGATCAACGCTCCTGTTTTGAGCTATCCCCTACCGGACGGAAAGTTCATTTCAGATACGGACGCCAGCAACGTGGGACTTGGAGCAGTCCTTTCTCAGATCCAGGATGGACAGGAGAAAGTTATTAGCTACTTCAGCAAAACGCTCAGTGAACCAGAGCGCAATTATTGTGTCACCAGGCGAAACATGTTGGCCGTTGTCAAAGGTATAGAACATTTCTACAAATACGTGTATGGAAAAAAATTTCTGTTAAGAACGGACCATGCAGCTGGATTGGACCAACGTTGGATTGAGAGACTTCAAGAATTTGACTTTGAAATAGAACATCGAGCTGGGACTAGCCATAAAAACGCAGATGCCCTGTCACGGAGACCATGCCCCGATAACTGCTCACATTGCCGACGAGCAGAAGAGAAGAAAGCAGCTATTTGTAGAACTACAGCTGTAGACGACAACTAGAAGAAGAATAGGATCAGTGAAGACCAAGAGAAAAATCCAGATCTTGGTTTAGTCATCGGATGGAAGAAAAATGATCAAAGACCATCGTGGCAGGAGGTAGCAGATAATTCGCCAGCGGTTAAGTCCTACTGGGCACAATGGAACTCCCTTACCTTGAAAAACGGGGTTCTGTAGCGGGTGTTGGAGTCTGAAGACGGTGCAGAAGAAAGGCACCAGACAGTGGTACCCAGGAGCAGACGACGGAAGGTGCTCAAAGAAATCCATGATGGAGTCGCTGGATGACATCTGGGAGTAACAAAGACCCTCCGGGAAGTAAGACAACGGTTTTACTGGGTTAATTGTCAAGCAGACGTCAAGGACTCGTACAGAAAATATGCTGTATGCGCTGCCATTAACGGACCTAGGATACGACCGAAAGCTCCAATGCGCCAGTATAACGTGGGTAGTCCTTTCAAGAGAATCGCCATCGACATCGCCAGCCCGTTCCCAGAGTCCGACCATGGGAACAAATACATCCTGGTAGCCATGGACTACTTCAGCAAGTGAGCAGAAGCATATGCCCTGCCCAACCAGGAAGCCTTTACCGTCGCTGACGTCCTGGTAAATGGAATGGATATGTCGATTCGGTGTCCCATTGGAGCTGCATTCGGACCAGGGCAGAAATTTTGAGTCCAACCTGTTTCAAGAAATATGTAAACTGTTGGACATTCGAAAGACCAGAACCACAGCCTTACATCCACAATCCGATGGAATGGTGGAACGAATGAACCATAAACCGCCACTTGTCCAATGTAGTCTCTGACCATCAAAGATTCTGGGACCAATACCTCCGCCTGTTCCTGCTGGCTTATCGTTCGGCTGTGAACGAGTCAACTGGCCAAACCCCTGCCAGTATTATAATGGTCCGAGAGCTGCGGCTTCCTTGTGACCTGAAGTTTGGGACGCCGCCAGAACAAGACACTGCGGGGGAAGACTATGTCAGCAAGCTTTGGCAGATAATGGACGACATCCATGAACGAGTCCGTCTGAACATCCGGAGTGCCAGCAATAGAATGAAAAAGGCCTATGACATCAAGGCGAATGCTGGAGAATTCGAAACGGTGACCTAGTTTGGCTGTACAACCCTAAGCGACGCCGTGGTTCATCACCGAAGTTGCAGAACTCTTGGGAAGGTCCGTAGAAAATCATGAAAAAGATTAATGACCTCGTCTACCGAATCCATAAGCCACCTCGAGGAAATCCTAGGGTCGTCCATTTTAATAGACTGGCTCCTTATGCTGGAAATCACGATCAAGTTCGCGCCCTCAGAGCACCAGAGGATGGAATGGCGTTCCAGCAATTCATGTCCTTATACTCGAACGGACAGAAAGTCGTACACGGGGTAACTCGAGAAGAGCCACGAGACCTTTTCAAGGTTCCAGTTGATTACGCACTGGCTCACTGCGTGGCAGAGGATCTCCAAATGTCCAAGGGTATCGCTGTGGTATTCAACAAGAAATTCGGTCAGCTCCAAACATTACGAGAACAGAAGGAGAACGGAGGAGTGCTACAATTGAAGAAGGGTCAGAGAAACATCTTATACTTGGTGACCAAAAAGCATTTTTGAGACAAACCGTCCTATGAAGATGTCTGGAGGAGTCTTACTAGACTGAAGGAGACGATGCTCGACCAGAATCTCGTGGACCTGGCAATCCCGAAATTAACCTCTGGGCTCGACAGGCTGGACTGGAGAATTGTGAGAAGCATGTTGGAAACGATCTTCACATCCAGCGGCATCCAGATTTTGGTGTGCGGTAACCATCTTCCACGACATGAAGACTGTGGAGTGTCACTTCCATCGAACTCCACAGTGCAGATATGGGGAGTCCTGCAGGTATCAACACACGCCAAGGATGACATTTCGGGACGGAACGTCTTTGAGAAGGGGGCATTGTAAAGAATCTGAAGCCGGCACTGACTCACCGCGATAGGAATGCGATCGACGAATCGCCACGAAAAGAATAGATGAGTACCGAAACAGCTTGATGTATCTAGAACGTTCGTTACCAATATAAAAGGTTGGGTCCTCGCTCAGATAGGGAGTCTGTATCTAGAAAGTGAATTGTGCGTTTAAAGAAAGAATTCTAACCGTGAAGATAAATTAAGCGTTAGTTGCTGAGTGTTGTATATAAAATCAGCTGTGATAGTGAAATATTTTTAAAAATACATTTGTTTAAGACAGTTATTTTTTTAATTCGTTACAGTATTCTTACTTGTGGGTTTTTATTAGACCAATAAAGGGCGTTTTGTTGATCAACATGCACGTTCAAATGATACTTTGCCTCGTCTAAAAATAAAACGTTAGGCGATGAATTGGTTATTGACGAGTATACATTTTTTTGGTCAGTATTCTTACTGTATACAGTTTTTTTGGTCGAAGTCGACTTCAGTCATTTCGTGGATGAGACATACCTACTTTATGAGAATAGTAATTCAAATTTATAAAAATTTTCGATACTGAAGACTTTTTAAAATCAAATCAAAATTTTCATATAGTGACCGTATTATACACTGTGGATTTTGAACTGTTGAAAAAATTACTGCTCGTTGTTTATACTCAGGAACTATAGGTAAATCTTGCTTTGATGCATTCCTCGCATGTCCTTATTCTCTGTATTTTGCTATATTCTGTTCACAGTAGATAATAAAATAAGTTCACGATCTAAGTACATTTCATGGAATGATCTGCTTACCTCATGTTATATCATACTTCATTTTTGGAATCAGTCATGTGAATAAACCGGTGATGATACTATTACTCGGATAGATCGCCCTGTATATTAAATTATTATTTTAAAAAACATCAAATGAAAATCGAGAGTTGACTTGTTTAGAGAATTTCTTGTAATTTTGTTTATTCATCTCATAATGAATGCATGTGTTATGGGCGCATTGTACAACTGAATATATCCTGGAGAAGGCATGATATGAATTAATTACATCAAAAACTCATTTCCTAAAAAATTATGAACACCGGTTCTTCTCTTACTAAAGAATCCATTATCGATTTCATTCTTTGTAAAATACTCTAACATATAGTATTTGTGCGCAAATGGAAAGTTTATTATTAATCAGACAAAATTATTATCCGATATAGCTATCCGTGTTTTTTAAATACCTAAAAAAACTTATCTCGCGCATTCAAGTGGGAGTTTGTTAGTGTTTAATAGCCGCGAAATAGTGATTGGACCACAGCCAGATAATTTCAAAGTGCGGTCCTATGATTCAAAATATAGTTTCAAATCCTGAACAAGTGCATATATACATATGTATGAGATGATCCTGAGGTATAACTGACAACTCAAAATGTCCTCATCGAAAAAGTGAGTTTTAAACCTTTTTTCTGTGAATGAAAACTTTGAATTCATGATTATGCCTCTTAGTATGGATATGAATGAGTAGCTTTTCATTGTTCAGTTCTGGAAGTTATTTCTATGTTATTGTATGCGTGCTCACTAATGTTCTTCCAGTTTGACCTATGTGAAATATTGGACACCAAGTTATTATTCGTTTAATATGTCATATTCACACCTTCATTTTTAAATTGATAAGAAATCTTCATACTAGGTTGTAAGCGAATCGTTATGGTCTCACTATATAGTTTTTTGGACAGTTAATAATCTATTAGATTGATATAGTCATCATTGTTGGTCGCAATACGTTCCATTTAAGTTTTAACTGAAATTCGCATCAGACAAACATTCACTTGTCTGTGGATCATACTGTTAAATGCAACTAGTTTGTGTTGTAATGTGTATGTCAGGATAGTTGAGAAATGTTTCCAGTTTTTCAAATCATCTCTGATGAAGATATCAACCAATATTGTTACGCCTATCTTCGTACCCCAAAAACGTTACATTATGTTTATTTTTTTAAGAAAGTTTTTGGCTTTCTACTTTTTCATGATACAAAAAATGTGGGAATCTTCCAAAGAAAGGAAGGAAGCAATGCTCATTTTATATCATATAAATATTTTCGACTAAAATTTTTGTTTCTATGTGCTGAAAATCATTTCATTACTGTTTCATCGTTAGATATAATTAAAAATACTTCAAAAGTTGAAGGAAAAAAAACCTTTTTCATTATAAATTTAAGTGATTATATTTTATTATGAAAAGTCGAAAGAAGATAAGTAGTTTTTGAAGTTCGTGAAGTTCAGTTCGTCAAATTTTCACTTTTCATTCAACAAAATCGGATTCTTTGCAGATACTTTTGACAATAGAACTAATGAGGTGCCATTCATGTTATTTTGCCTTCACTTCAACCATTTGACGGTTGACTAAGTACTTCCTATTGAATATGATTGGAAAATATATAGACAATTTTAAATAATTTTTGAACATTTGAACTGTCCCTCTCAGAAGCTGTTATTGCAATTTCTATTAATAATTAACTTTTAATCTGTACCACAAGATACTGTACTGCAAGGAATGTACTCCATATTTTATCAAACATGAACTTGCATATCCTACATTGTTCTAGTACCTACATCGTGTACATGTCTATATGTATATTGAGTTATTGAAGGAAATGCTCCTCACAAATAAGAAAAATAAATGCAATTTCTATCAACATACCTGTCTTGATGGTTTTGTGAGATTGTAGGAGAGTGTTTCTTCCGTGGATTTTTTATTATTCTTATTAGTAAGCCTATCCGCTGTGCATCTTGGTTTATGATTTACACCACATCCGAAGCAAGCTTCAACTTTTTTGTTTCTCTTTTTTTTATAATGATTTTTATCTTGGAGTTTGGCGTTGTCATAAATTGTTTTCAATCTCTCCTCTTCCTTTACATTTGCTTCATGCACTCTGCACATTTCTAAAGCCGTGTTTAGATCAAGTTCGTACTGATTAAGTAATTTTACTTGAATTCGTTTATCTACTACACCGATTACCAGCATATCCCTGAGAAGATTTTCCATTTCTGAACCAAATTCACATACCAGTGCCAAACTTCTTAACTCGATAAAATAATTGTCGATAGTTGTAATCTTGAGAAAAAAGTGAACCTGTTGTATACTATGTTTTTTCTAGAACGGCAAAATTCATCAAATTTTCTCAAAACCGTGTTGAAATTACCACGTTCTTCTGTGCCCTCGTAGTTGAATGTATTGTATATGTAAATTCCTTGATCGCCCAATATATTCAACATAATTGCTATTTTCACAGAGTCATCTTTATTATGTTTCTCCGAAGCCTCCAAATATATTTGAAAATGTTGTTTGTATTTTGCCCAATTTTCTGAAATTTTGCCTCCAAACACCATGGGCTGGGGTAAATTGAGCGAAACGTTCATTTCTGACACCACACAATAATGCTCACCAACTCGATAAAGTAATATTGAACTAGATAATATAAGATACTTTATTGATGATAGCACTATTTCTTTATTCAACTGATTAGCTATAATGATTCGAAAAAATAAAGAAAATTCAAATGGTACTTGAAGAATAAATTTGGGGAGCCTCGTACCTACATCGTGTACATGTCTTTGATATCTTTGATATCCGGGGTTTGAGTACTCTGTCGAACCCATAGATAACGTCTTCGTAAAGAAATATGTTGTTGACTTTACTTACTCGGGCATATCCTTCAAGCACAGTTGAGTCCACAACGCATTAGTGGTTCAGCCTAGCACCACTGATGATACCTATGGCGAGTCGAAACAGCGCTCTCAGGTGACGAATCATGAATGCGTTGTTCTCTGGTTTCCAGCATGTTAATACATTTATGATCGGAAATGAATTAATACATGGACTGAAACGTCCCGGGCCTAAGAGAGAAAACGCGTTTTTTTTAAATTGGCTTTATTCATCAAAGTAATCTTCATCAGCCACAAAATCATTTCAGCGCCGCTTTAACATCTCAATGCCACTTTTCTGGAACGATTTATCTTTTGCCTCAAAAAGTTTCAGCAATAACCTGTTCATTCGAGTGAAATTTCTTAACGGAGAGCATTTTTTAAGGTCTGGAATAGCTAGTAGTCGCTGGGAGCCAAATCTTGGGAATACAGTGGATGTGGGAGCAATTCAAAGTTCAATTCATGTAGTTTTGCCATTGTATTGATTGACTTGTGACACTGTGCACTGTCTTGATGAAGCAGCACCTTTTTTTCTTCAAATATGGTCGTTTTTTCGCAATTTCGGACTTCAAACGCTCCAATAACACTATATAATATTCACTGTTGATAATATTTCCATTCTCAGGATAGTCTATGGATATTACACCACGTACATCGCAAAATACCGAGGCTATAATCTTTCCAGACGATTGTTGTGCTTTCGGGCGCTTTGGACGAAGCTCACCAGTTGCCCTCCACTCAGATGACGATCGTTTTGATTTCGGAGTAATGTGATGGATCCATGTTTCATCCATTGTCACATTTTGACGCAAAAATCCGGTTTATCATGTTTAAACGTGGCCAAACACTGCTCAGGGTCATCAAGACGTTCTTGTTTTTGGTTAACAGTGAGTTCGCGCGGCACCCACTCTGAACAGAGCTTTCTCATAGTCAAATGCTCATACAATATAAAGCCAACGCGTTTTTTTATATCTTTACCTGGTCACTTTTCGATCATTCAAAACGATTTTGTGGAGTTCTTTATGTTTTCTGGTGTTACTGCCTCATTTGGACGTCCACTGCGTTCTGCATCATCGGTGTCTCCACGACGACGTTTCAAGTCAGCAAACGAAAGTTTGATTGTTGTTTCTGATGGAAAGGAGTCTTTATTACACTTTTCAAGCCATTGCTTCGCTTGAAAGGTATTTTTTCCATCGAGAAGCAGTGTAAAACTAAAACACGAAATTGTTTTTGATCCATTGTTTTTGAAATAACAAAAGTAATGTCACTCTTAGCACAATACTCACAAACTTATGAGTAGAATATCATGAAATTTCAACATCTCTCTTTTGTGTTCTATGTGTTAAGACTGAGACTTTTCAGCCCAGATAGTATAATCACTTTTGATTCCACCAAGTTAATTGTGGGTATTTTAGTTTTTATTCCTAGTAGTATAGCCTTAAAGTTTGATGGTTCTACCTAGATGGTAGAACCATCGGTAGAACCATCGTTGAGGTAGTGCTTCAAAAAGTATTTCATAAAGAGAAAATAAGAATATGTTTCTGTAAGTTTCTGCATTGAAATGAATGTATTCATACGATTTCCTATTGGTTTAACTCATTGGTGAATAAAAAAGAGCCCAGTAACTTGCTAGTAGTTCCAGCTAAACAAAATTATTAGGAAAGCCTTGCCTAGTAATTCTATTTAGATATAATAATGATGAATATGTATCGTTTATTTAGCACAAGCTAATGCAGTTACAATATTAGTCTTAATCTAGGTTAAAAATTTAAATGTCACAATTAAAATTTAAAATTTAAAATCATGTACATTGAAACATATAAATAAAAACAGCACAATAAATAAAATAAAAAGAAGAAAAAAAACTGTATTAGCAGGTTCCTATACTAAACACTTTGTAGGTCTAAAAGGTGCACTTTTAATTTTCTTTTAAATATATTTAGAGAGGTAGCATTCTTAATATCCTCCGGTAGTTCGTTGAATGCTTGAACTCCTTTAATGAAAACTGTATTATTTGAATTGACATTACTAGTCTCACGTATATGAAAGTTATTGCGACTTCTTGTATTGTATTCATGATATTCAAAGTTATACTTTAATTTGTCACGTAGATATACAGGAACATCACCAGTTTTAATTTTAAAAATAAATATTAATGCTAAATAACGAAAGTAATTTTTTACTGATAACCATTTTAATGTATTCAACATTAATGTTATATGTGTTCTTCTATCACAAGATAATATTACTCTCATTCCTCTATTTTGAAGTTTCTGAAGTCTTCCAATTTCATTTTGGTTTAGTAAGTACAAGATGGTTCCACAATAAGTAAAATGAGGTAAAATCAAGCTATTATACAAAAGTAAAAGCGACCATTGGTTTAAGTGCTTAGATTGCCTACTTAAGTAATTAATTTTGAATGCTATTGTTTTAATAATATATGAAGCATGTTCCTTAAAAAACATTCTATTATCTACAATTACACCCAAATATTTAATTTTTCTTACTAACTCAATTTTATCATTTGACATTTTAATATTGAATTATATTTTTTGAAGTCATGGTACTGCTTGTCATTTCCTATAATCATGAATTTTGTTTTATTTTTATTAATTTTTAACGAGTTGAAGCAGCACCAGTTATATACAGATTTTAGTGTCTCATTTATTACATTAATTATATCAAGCAGATCATTTGATGCATAATATATTAAAGTATCATCTGCAAACAGATGAACAAAGCATCTATCAATTATAAATGAAATATCATCGATATACAATAAAAATAGAAGAGGAGCTAACACGCTACCTTACGGTACACCACACTCGTTTATAATTTCTGAAGAGAAAATGTTATTTAATTTTAATTTCTGTTTTGAATGCATTCAACTATTTGAAACTCATTTGAATATTGTTTGAATCTTCAAAATACATTAAATGTGAGGACCAAGCGCAGTATCGTTCTCAAATTGTTTCATCCAACAATCAAGGATTTGCAAGAGTTTCTTTGACACACCGATTAGTTTCATGAGAAAGTGATTTTGGCCAAGAGACGATGCTTCTCCTTCATCGGTTGTATTTTTTATTACTTCAACAACAATGTAAACCACATACAAATATTGAATGAATATAACTGATTTTATAGAATTTTATCATTTTTTTAATCAAAATACTGATTGTCTAATAACTAGATTATTTTTAAATTGAAAAAAGATTTATTTTTTAGGAGAGATTATCAATTCAATCATAAGTTTGTTATGGCCGAGATTATGGTATGGTATTTACGTATTGTCATCGGAACTTGAATAGATTTGTCTCTTCCGGTGACAAAGTCATAATGTTATTAATGAGTGCTTCGTCTTGTAATGTTACATACCTTACTCCAATAACCTACTGAAAACCTATTTGTTATTATTTCTACTATCATTATTTTATATGTCTTGCATATGTCAGTTATCGGGTACTTCATTTTTCTGTTCCTATGACCTAATGCACACGGGCGTATAAAGTAACACGCATCAAATCATGAGTTCGGATGTACGTTCTTTAAATACATTGCTCTTATTAAGGTGCGTATTCACAAAAAAAGCGAGCACGAGCGAACAAGAGCGAACAAGAGTGAACGAGCATTCTGCATCAATAATCAATAATGAGCGAACACGAGCAAACATACAAGAACGCTCGCTCGTGCTGGCTTTTTTGGTGGAAACGCACTTTCAGACATATTTATCGCGCATACACTGCTCGCACAAAGAAGATGGATCAACTACGACTACGAACTTGAAGATATTCGCTCTGGTGTGGACGAGACATCAATATGTCGAGCAAACACGAGCGAACATGAGCGAACACGAGCAAACATACACGAATGATCGCTCATGCTCGCTCGTGCTCGTTTTTTTTTGTGAATACGCACCTTTATAGCTCGGCTTGTACGAGACAGCAACAACAAACCGAGCGAGCATCACATAATGCTCTGTTCTGCGGTAAGGTTCAACAACGTCCGTCTCAACGTATGATTTGCGACGCGTTAAGTGCGTCCGTATACTCGTATATCGGGTCTGGGAATTAACATTTAGTCATGTGATGGTTTTCGTAAGACGTCTACAAACAGTTATAATCGTAATGGCATGATCATTGAAATGATTCATAAATAATACTAATAATAATAAGGTCACCCATTTGTTTTATATAGATGATCTTAAGAGAAGGATCTTCATCAGTCTTTGAGGGTAGTGGAAGAGTACACGTATGCTATCGATATGAAATTCGGGATAGACAAATGTGCAATGGTCCATCTTAAAAGAGAACGATGCGGGGACTACAGAGAGGATGTGCAGTTCGTAGATGGAGGCATCCTACATTATTTAGATGCCGGAGAGACGTATACTTATATCGGGGTGGAACAACGCCACTCACAAGAGATAACAGCAGTGAATAACTCTCTCCGCGGCAAGTATCAGCACAAACTTCGACAGTTCCGATCGCGATATGAGTGTTGAAATTCGATATTGGTGGAGTTATAATCACCTAAAATTTTTGTTATCTGTTTAAAATGTGGCGTCCTTGGACAGCTACTAATAGTAATAACGAGTGTGATAACAACGCAGACCAGTGAATAAGATTCGGATGCATTTGAATATTGAAACAGGGAGAGTATGTTTCAATGTATATAAGAATTTACATCTCAAGTTTAGTTTCGAGGGAAACAAACTATAACAAGCAACATCAGATTTCACCGAAATTCCTTTCTCAACTGTACGTAAAATAGTCAAAAACAAACCTTATGAACGCAAGACACGATGTGATACAGGATTACCAAAACCTTTAGATGATGTTCATCTAATGAAATAATTAAAAAAAAAACAATATACGACTGCTACAAAAGCAATGAGATTCCTACAACTGAAATCATAAGGAAGAAATTGAATACTGCCGGCCATAACGTGAGCTGCTGTGACAAAACTCTTCAGAATTGGATAATAAACAAACGCCAAGCAGTTATGAAAAGCAGAAAAATAGTGGGATTGCGAAATAAATACTTAGAACAAATAACTTAATATAGACAAGAACAACGGCAAACTTTTTATTTGGACGAATCTTGGTATGACACTCACGATACAGTTACGAAAGGGTGGACTGATGATAATCATTGTGCATTGCGGAGGAAGTAAAGGATGAAATTATGAAATTATGTGGAAAAAAAACTTGAGGACTGCAATGTTGACTATCATAAGAACATGAAAGCTGATATTTTCGAGGAATGGTTTGAATTGAATTAATCCCAAATTTGGATGCGAATGGTGTAATAGTTTTTGATAACGCTTCCTATCATTCGCGACAGCTCATCAAAGTACCGAAAAAAATTCGAGGAAATATGAAATACAAAGTTTTCTAATGGATAAAAATTTGTATTTTGAAGATTACTTTACCAAAAAACAACTACTTGAAGTTTTACAGACAAACACATTTGAAAAAGTGTATGCCCTTGAAAGTATTGCTGAAAAGTATGGACACACCATACTGAGGCTTCACCCCTATTTTTGTGTTTTCAATCTCATTGAATTGATTTGAGGAATATTGAAACTTCGCATCAGGCGTAAAAATAATTTTCCAAAATCTGATAAGAACGTAATAGAGCTAAATAAAGAAGAAGTATCTAATATTACCGAAGAAAACTGGCAGAAAAGGATTAAAAAAGTAATTTTAGTTGAAAAAGTCTATGGAGATTGGACACTTCCGTATTAATGATGGAAATACATTCATTATTGATTCAAATGACAACAGTGATAGTGAAACAGAGAATATGGAAGAGGAATTATTATTATTATTATAGATATATATTTTATTATACAAATATGAAAGTTTTTGTGTCTTGATATAGATACAGAAGGTAATAATCGGACATAGCACTAAAGAAAGTGGCAAACCATAGACACGTGTTTCTGGTTTTTGACCCATCATCAGTATGGTGCGGTCGAGTGTAAGGATGGGCAACACTTGGTTACCAAAAGATAGAAATACAAATGCACGGAGTCACTAGCAGAGTTTCAATATGTCTGTAAATAAAGAAGATATAGGCAAAAAATAATTTGGGAATTTTTGATTTTTCCTGTATATCTCCAGAACCATAGCTAGTTATATTCGGTTTCTTTACACCATGGAATAGGTCTCTAAAATACACAACTTTGCCACAATTTAACCGACACTCTATCTCTTATCGTTTGCGAGATCCCCATGTACAGAAACGTATTTGCAAAATTTCAATATTCATTTGCAGCCAAATATTTTGTTCTGTCATTTGCAAGACTACTTGATTTACAATAAATATTTCATTCGCTGAAAGGTTGTTTTAGACCGAAAGAATATGGCACAAATTCCGAGATTTTTGAAATTATTGTAACTATTCAAGAACGTCCATTAATAGAAATACAAATGCATGGAGCCACCAACAGGAGCCAACCGCACATATGTGGTTTCAGTTGATAGATCTCGTGTTCACAAGAAAACTATCAAAGTCACCACGGAGGCAGCTATAGCTACCTGCGTGACATCCGGATCCAGGAAATTATATTTAATTGGGCCTGAATTGGGATGTAACTGAATAAGTGTAAAACATTTTAGAAGGTGATTCCTCATCGAAAAAAGATAGGATCTTTCATATAAAGGAACTTCATTGGAGCATCCCATATATATACAGGATGTAACTGAATAAGTGTAAAACATTTTAGGAGGTGATTCCTCATTGAAAAAAAGATACGATCTTTCATATAAAGGAACTCCATTGGAGCATCCCTTGTTAAGTTAAGATACAGCCCCTTAAAGGGGGTACATAAAATTTATTTGGTTTACCCCATGGTTGTAAGGGGTGGTTATTTCCGATAGCCTGTTTCATTCTGAACAGAAAATGTTTCTAGGGTTTTTTGCCCAAAATAAACCAGTTCGCAGCAAAAATTTTTTTTTATGAATAATTACAGAGATACATCGTCATAAATGCGAAAATACGAAACTAATCTATCTAGTAGGTTGATATTAGCGATAATGACAATTAAATTGGTATGACGCTGTCAGTTTGTGAATTTTCGAAATTGAATAATAATAATAATAGTGGTTACAAAATTGCTTTGAAATAACAAATATATTAAAAGGATATAATAATGAACAAACAAAACAATTTCATTGATAAAGTTGCGTTAATTTGGGTGTCGATGTCGTACTCTTGCATGGGGGTTTCTTGTCACAGCATACTTTCTAGTGATTTCTACATTGTCATCTTTTCTAGCAAACTTTTGAGTAAGTGACGGTAATCTTTCCTCGATAGGGATAATACCAATGGGTTGGTACAACAGGGGGTTTGGAGGGTTGTGTTTGCGGTTATTGGGATGCCTCAATCTTGTTATTTTCCTTATAGCCGTTGTTTCAGATACTTTACTGTTAATTACATAACAGAAATGTATGTAATGATAGTTCACCTATCAATATTTCTTATAAATCTATACCCAACCTTGGAAATTTATCTTCAAATACCATTAAACTTTTTCATAATGAACAAAATATCAAAATATGGCAAAAAAATATTAAAACTATGAAGAAATTGAATACTAAATCGAAAGATAAAACGGGTACTACAAAAAAGTTGAATGTGATTTATAACATTCCTTGTAACAATCGTAACTTGAATTATATTGGAACAACATCTATAATTCTCAATGATAGAGTAACTTCACATGGAAGTGATATAAAGCTCAATAAGAAATCATGTGCATTAGCACAACACTCTATAGAAACACGACATGAACCAAATTACTCCAATATCAAAGTTTTACATACAGAAAAAATATTTCCAAACGCCTTTTTCTTGAAATGGTTGAAATTAATAAGTCTTTTGATTGTATAAAAAAGACTAACATTGATAATCTCTGTAGTATATACAGTAACTTACTGGAACTACATCAAAAACATAATAACAATGAAAATTGTATCAATCAATAACTCTTTCTTTAGTGTCAAAAATAATGAAATCATCATACCCATTGAAAAATGACATTTATGTGAAGGTATGACATTTGTCAAACCCACAAAAAAATCCTATACATGTATTACTTTTTTGTCAATTTATAATTCAATTTATTATTTTTCGCTCATTTTTACTGTGAGTATGATTTGTAATGTTATTCAATGGCGAAAATATTCACAACTCATTAAATTATAGGCCCTGAAGAAGTTTCCCATTAGAAGCGAAACCTTGGCAAAGTAAAGCAGAGTTTAATTTTTTGACTGACAGACCCTGTTAATCTATTTTACCATACATATTATATAGTTTTTCCTTAAAAGTCTACTGTAAAATTGGTTGCGAATTGTTCAGTGAATTAGTTTTTTTCTACCTTTGTTGTTGCTATTGAACCATCTGTTTGTTTCTAATGGGATTGTAAGCAACAGCTTCAGACACTCATAACTAACTGCACTGTGATTTACTTTCGTCTATTCTCAAGTCGCATATTCATGTTCGGAAAGGAGGAAAAATGAATAAACAATTCAAAACTGGAATGAGTTCAATTTTTTTTCAGTTAGAGTCACTGTTGAAATTATTTTACACGATGCTTACTCGTAAATCAGAAAAACAATGCGAACATGCAAAGTTTCATTTGTTACTTCTCACGAGATTTGTTCGCTCACCTGTTAAATCATATAATTTTTTTGGCACTAGTTCAAATCAACTGGAAAGATTATAATTTTATGTGGGATTAGATAAGGAACGTGTGCAAAATCCAAATATTTATTTTTAGCCTGTATTTCATCGAAAATGTTGCAATGCATTTTCTCTTTCGAACAGGGTGGCACTGAATAAGTTTCAATATATAATTTGAAACTTTGGTTTTACGTTAGAGGACGAGCAAGAATATGAAACTTGAGTGATAGTGAATAGCAATATCATGAATGATAATTTTGTCAAGCTTTGACGAATTTTACTGTATTCGTTGTATTTTATGATTATTGGCATTCAGTTATTTTGTGTAATTTTACAGACGTTTCTCTTAAAAGTAGGGATGGCATCTTCAGGAGTACCTTATGAGGGTGCCAACCATTTGAGTTGGCAAAACGAGGAAAAACTCTCAAAACGAATTATTCAGGATAAAAACAAATCCATTGATTCATTCTTTATAATCGTAAAGTAGTAATTTAATTTCATCAGGTGTGAAGTCAAGCGATGAATGTTCATTTTCTTCAAATGACAAAGCAAACAAAAAAATTTTGCATTTAAAGCAATGAAAAAACAGATAAAGGTACCTATAAAGGTAATGTTCGAGCTGATATTCTTAAAAATGTCCTTACTGGTCGCTTATTTTTTTATGAAAACTTGATAGGTGACCTGTATCACCCTGAAGGGCCTTTTTGAATAACTTTCACAATTTTAACACGACTTGAGGTACTACATCTCACCATTTTTCTCGTCCGAGAAATTCCTAGAAAGATGTATTTTGAGATAAAGGCAGCAATCAAGTTGCCTCTGAATATATCTGATTCAACTCTGTTGGATTTCTTTCCTTTGGGTATATCTTAAATATGTCGTTGATAAAACAGAACTATCTTTCATTGATGATTTTTGAAGGAGAAATAGAACAGCATATATGTTTATTATTCTCATGATGGTCTCACGAATATTGGGAAAGATTTAAAACATTTCACTCATATTCAGAGCACAATGAACATCATTTTGAATAATTCATAAGATGGTGAGTAAGTAGATTTCAGGTGTTTAGTTTAATTTTTGATTTTTTTTTGCAAAATAAGAGTCATTTTTGCATAAGTAAAATAACCAACAAACAAAACATCAAATAACTTTCCTTCTGTTAGTCAAGGATTGTTTCGGGGACTAGTCCCATATGTGTGAGCATTATCCAAAGCAGGTCTAATTTGAGTTTTATAAAGCATTGAAATTTGGTAGAATGTGTGAACTCCCGGTTAGAAATAGTGTTTCAAGTTTCTGAAGAACTACTTTGCTATTTCAGTAACGTAACTTTGCTATCAGTATCCAATTCGATAACCAACAAATTAATCGATGCAGTTAGCGGAGTTATGTGTACCCTGGCATCATGATCCGCGATATTCTCCTTTTTGCAGAAAACTGATGCCTAGGTTTTCATAATTTAAATAATATCCTGAGAAATTTCACTCTCGGTGCTCTCGATTTCTCAGAAATCATTAGAGTACCACTGGAAAGAGACCTAAAAGTTTTTTGAGATAATGTGAAAGTTCATCTTCCATCATATTTAGGGTTTTGAGGGTGGCGGTTCAAACTGCTGGACTAAAAATATTTCCTTGAAAATAAAACTGATGGTTCTTTCTGAGTTTTCATATTATTCTCTGTAAAGAAAATACTGGTATGGGAAGTGTTCAAATTGACACTCTGTAAGTTCAAACTATGATGTCTGGTAAAATCTTATTGGCAATTTTATCTATTGCCACTATTGCTGAAAATATTGAATTTAAATATTTGATCTTTAAATTCAGAATGCATAAGAATTAAATGATCATGACATACCATTTTTCAAAATAACTTCACTGGGACACAATTCAATCTACCTTTCTCGCGCGAAGTATGAAACTAATCCGAAACCGCTTAGTGAATAGAAATCTAGATAAAGGAGATAGATGCAACAAAAAGTGAATAAGAGCACTTTGGAAAACTTGGGGATTTGTTTTCTCAAATTGTATTAGACTTGCTGATATGTGGTATTTTTAGTCGTGGCTATTCGATTTTATGAATTTCTAAATTTAGTTCGGGGGGAGAGGTAATCGTCTTCGTAACTTGTCAAAAATCTCTAGTCATTAAAAATGAGTATATCCATTATTCCATGTGTGTGGGTGCAATGAGAATATTATGCCAAACTCATTCATCTATTGTTTATTTTGAAAGCAGAATTTTTCGCACATGGCTAAACATATTATCAAAATCATTAGGAAGTTCTGAATCATTTCATTTTTACTTTGCAGTGTCGAAACGTTTCGTCTATCATTTCAAAGCTGCCTTCATAAGTCATAGTTCAATGTCTGGTTTGTTTTGCTGAATGATGATTCTCTCTCAGAAGGACCTCAGTGAGAAATATGTGACTACTACCTAGCAGCCATCTTGGAGTCTTGAAAAATTTAGTTATGCATATTTACTTGCTAGGTTTTCTTATAGGTTATTGAAAGCTCTGGGAAAGGTCTTCAAGTCATAATATTGAATATTTTCAACTGCTTTATATTCACTTTGTTATTTATTGCTTTCGGGATAAATTGACTGGTAGCTTGGAAAATGAAGGAACATTATTTCAGTTATTTTAGGCCATCTTCAGTTGAGTGTACTTGGTCCTATGAGTAGTTTTAGCATATTTCTGAGCATTATTCCATAGTTATGTGAATTTAAGTTTACATTTTTTCGAAATTGTTCAACTCTCAGAAATTAATCTTTTTCGCTGAATACTGACTTGATAGCCATTTTTTAAATAATTTATTGAAAATGATTGCTCAGAATCTATTCGTACTTGACCAATATCATTGAAATTCTTTAAGTTGATTTATGAAACCGCAGGTTTCACACTTATCTTAAATTTCCCAGGTCCTTTGTGCAAACAGGATAAACTCCTATTATTTTATGACATATTGATTAGTTTTTTAATATGGATTTTCATTAAATATCGGCCAGTTCTATTCAATTATTTAATAATATTGATAACTGTATCTATAGTTCTGATTACCTCATACAAAAATTATAATGTAAAATATTTTTAAGTAACACTTCATCGTGAGATTTTCACTGAACAGTTTACAAAACAGCAACACATGTTTCACTACAGCGTGTTCATACTTACCTGAGGAAACTAGTATATAAAGAAACACGTCTTGCGGTTTTGTACATTATTCAGTGAATACGTTGAGATCAACCTATTTGAAAAAAAAATAGTTTATTCATGGAAATAATAATCACTCACCATTTCTTATTTCACGTGTTGACTTTTCAATGTATCTGATACTATTTAGACTCTGACTAATATAAAAATGATCTACCAAAGTGTGGTGTAATTTTTTATATATCATATCGTTGATGATCTCATCTTGGTATTATCAGTAGATATCTAGTCAGTCGTTATTCAATTCAAATATATCATACGTGGAAAAAGTATTAGTTTCTACTAAGAAATTTCATTTAATATCGGTTTCACCGCTTATACAGGGAGTTTCCTATTTCACTTTTATTTTTATGAGTCACCTCAAATTGATGGCAACAGGACCGGATTCCAACTCTTTTGATTCAACTTTTTTTTTTCATCGGTTAATTCTTTTGCCTTTTTGTTTTATATAATATGAAATTATTCTATTAGGTATAGCTTGTAACTTCTTCGTATTGAGTAAATTGGAACTTATCCTCGATCGATTATGAAATCATTTTTTCATATTAAGTTATTTATATTGAATGAAAAGTGAGTGAAATATTTCAGATGATAGCAATAATTGAAGATTGAAGTCACTTCAACTTCATTTGTGGCCCTCGATTTTACTTTCATTCACTGATTTCATTGGGGTTGTTATTGGTAGTTATTGACATGGAAAACAAATAAAAAGGTAATTTGGGACGAGGCTAGAACTATCGGTCAGAACCTAGAAGAATTTTCTGATATATTGTAATACGGCAATTCATTCAGAAAAGTGAGTAACGTTTTTAAAACATAATAATCTTATGATTAGTGCCAAGTCATTTTATTATGGTGAAGTATCCACAAATTCAAATAAAGGATAATGATGAAAAAATACAGAAAACAGACAAAGAAAGAAAGATACATATATGGAAGAATTATGATTGGACTGACCTGTTACTTGATGAGCATACACTTTCATGTTTATGCTGCAACTAGTTGTTTCCCACGGATTTGTTCGCATAGAATTTGGTTTGTCAAAGACCATGTTAAATAAATATTTTTTGATTGACCCAAAACAATCTTCGAACCCCTGTTTTTCCCCGTTGGCAGTGGAAGTTCCTGATATCCTTTCTTGATGCTTATATACGCTATACAAATAACCTACCTGCATATTTCGAAATTTTAGGTTCAGTAGATTCGGCTGTACGTTAATATAAGGGCGGGCAACAGCTAGTAATTCATATTTTTACTTTAAAAATACAGTAAATGAAAAAATATGCCAACTGCACTAAGTAATGAATAGCTTTGAGAACCGAAATACGTTACCTATAACGTACCGTATAACTACCGTCAACGACGTCTGACCTCACTTGTCTGAACGCGTTCGAATCGCGTTCTCGGCGATGGCGCTTCATTGTTTAGACCGCACCTCTACTCCCGCGCATCATCACCGTCGTCTTACAGTAGACTCGACGCGTAATAGCTTACTGTGTTGCATCAAGTTAATCGTTATCGTGATAACTTTTAAACGATTCGTAAAAATTACGTAGTGCAAAAGGCAAAGTTTATCTATATCAAATACCTAAAACGACGATTGTATAAATTTTTATAAGAATTTGATAGATATACTGAACTTATATTTAGAACTATTCAAGATAAACAATCTTACGGTACATTATCTGCATGTAACTCCAACGGTATAGGCGCGCACGCCAAGATAGCTCTCAGTGAGCAAGAATTTTTCCTACGTACTTAATTTCACCGTTATATTATGACCAAAATTACACAAACCTTTGTGAATTGTAGCCTATATGTTATTCTGATGTATAAGCTGTATTTAAGTAAAGTTTCATCTAAATCCGTTCAGTGCCAGTGTTTAGGCGTGAAATAGCCACAAACGTACATATATCCAGTATAGATAGATAGATATATAGATATATCATTCATTTCTAGCGAGGAATGTTTGTGATGGATGTATAATACATGAAAAAATGAAAACACTCGTTACATACACATTGCCATCACTTGTTCACAGAATTACGTTCCCTCATAATTTTTTTTCATGAACTCTTGAGTTGAGATTGCCTTTGACTAGAACTATGTATGTTTTTCTCGAGCAAAAACATGTTATCCAATTTGGCGTCTCATTTATTGCATTGACATTCGATTTTTTATTTGCCTTTCATGTCTGAATTCGCGAAAGTGCTATTTCATCAATTGTCTCATCGCATTGTAGACGGCAAATTTGTGAATTTTCCTGGAAATAACCCAACAACTTCCATTCGTGTCCATACGTTCAGCTGTATAATCAATATGTAGAATTGATGGTTTGTACATTTCTCTTAAATGCACCATTTTTCTGATGGATATACTTAACAAAATTCAAACAACTATAACAACTCTGATGTAAATTTTCACGGATCGAAGATACAGTAATACTCGGCAAAACTCAAAATTACTATCCAAGAGTGTATAGAAAAGCAATCAAAATTAAAAAACACGGTTACTTTGAAAACAGAAGATAATGAACTTGAATAAAATCTGGCTACTTGTCTTCAATTGTATACAAACAAGGTCAGGTAATCCAGTTAAGAGAAACTAAGCCACGCTCACCTATGATGATATAAAACGGGAAACAAATTTCAACATTGTAGTTTCTGCGTTGGAAACAACAACTCGAGCACTTCGACCGGTACCTTTTTGCATTTGATACCGTCTACTACCGCAGTAGTAGACAAAACGTCTGGCATAAAAACCTACAAACTATGGCCAAAAATACCAGAAAATAACTTTGACACAACTATATCAATTAATCTCATGTAGTTAGAAATCAATTTCAAGCCAATGGAAATAGTTGTACAAAAAATGATAACAACATAAAAATGAAAGTGTGTGCTCATTACAGAAAAAATAAATTAAAGACGATCCTAGGTACTACGGATTTGATCGGTTATATGAGCCGAGATATCGATGAGAGGAGTCTATGGCCTGTATCAATTTCCACAAGGCATTTGATACAACATCGTATGATGAGCTCATCTTGCATTTGCTCAGATGCTTTGCGGTACCCGATAAAATAGTGAGATGTTTCGAAGAACTGATACACTCTGACGGAATTGTTTCACCATAACATCTGGTCAGGCTAGAGTCCAAACGGAGTGAGTCGTTTTCAGAAGAGGTATGTTTCAGGGCGATTCCCTCAGTTCCCTTCTTTTCTGTATCTCACTATTGTCGTTATCCTTTGCACTCAGAACTACTCGAGAAACCCTCGGAAATAGGAGGCATGAGGTCGCCCCTTTGTTTTATAAGAATGATCTTAATCTTTATGCCTCTGTAGAAAAGAATCTCCATCAGTCCTCGAGGGTGGTGAAATAGTTCACACATGCTATCGATATGACATTCGAGATCGATAAATGTGCAATGCTCCATCTTAAAAGAGGACGATGCCGCGATTATGAAAAGGATATGCAGCTCATAGATGGAAGCATCCTGTACCATCTGGATGCTGGAGAGACGTATACTTACTTCAGGGTTGAACAACGCCACTTACAAGAGGTAATAACTCTCTCCGCGACAAGTATCAGCACAAACTCTGACAGATCTGTCCGATGACCAGGGAAGTACAGAGTTGCTGCTAAGAATATGCTTGTCGTTCCAATCCTACTTTACTCGTTTGGAGTAGTGAAGTAGACTCGAAAGGAACTGTAACAACCCGACGTAAAGACCCGAAAAATTATGCATCGTCCTTGCCACGGTTGTACTTACCCCAATAACAGGTAGGCCGTGAAATTTTGAGTTTAGAGTGCCGTCATGGCAGAATGGTACTGGAAGGAGCCTGTAAAGTCATCATGAGTACGCATCGCTGTCTCTGCATGGTCGGCGACAATGAGAGAGCAGGAATTAGATTCATTTTTCTTCAGGTCACCTGCCCGAGCAGCTGTTGAACTCGATTTAGTTTTCGACATTGAACGAGGTAATCAGAACTATGTCATCGAGTTGGAACACGTTCAGCAAAAGGGACACATTAAAGCCGTGGAGATGACTTCACTTCTGCAGCAACACAACAAATCCATTGTGGGGAATGAAAAATGCCAAAAAGTGTGAGAAGTGGTCATTGGTTAATAATGCTGTCGCGCCCTTCCGACTTTGTTGAATCGTCGGGGACAAAACCCGATCAGCTCATCATTTGTAGGGAAAAATATGAAAAATGATAGTAAATAATAAAATATTAATTTTCATTATTAGACAGGATATAAAATAGTGTGATTAAATGGGAAAATTAATTTACTTTAAAATCGATCCAAAGTGAGAGGAATAAAATTGATTAAATTTTTAGGGGCGGAAAATGGTATAAACAATGTCTATCGAAACTTAACCTTTTTAACTCGTAGATGATAAAATAATCTACTTCAGTGGCAACTCCACACGTAGGTAATAAATTTTTTTGAGCAAAAGTTGTTTCTTTTGAAGGAAAGAAAATTATCTCACGAAATTTTAAGAAAAATTTTTGTATATGAAAAAACTATATTTATTCATTCATAATATTCAATATTTTAGTTTGATGTTAAATCTGAAACACTCCTCATCAAAATTAGAATTGAATATCCTAGAAACATTGATTTTACAATCAAACTTCCGTTCATTCTTATATAATTGAATAATTTTCATATCATTATTATCATTATATATCAAAAATAACAGGTAAAATATCAATATCAAAAATAATAGGAAATAAATAGAAACTGAAACAATATTAAATCACTTCTTTCGAGATCAATTGCCCTAACACCAAATTGATATTTTTGCACTCGACGCGCGTTTCGCCAACAAAGTTAGCATCCTCAGCATTCTCTTCTCCTGAGGATGCTAACTTTGTTGGCGAAACGCGCGTCGAGTGCAAAAATATCAGTTTGGTTTTAGGGCAATTGATCTCGAAAAAAGTTATTCAACTTTCACACCAAAGGTTCCAATCTCATCGTTATTAATATTAAATCAACTTGAAAAAATAACCCAGTATAATTATAATATTTTTACATATACACGAAACTATCAAACAAAACAAAATCAAAAGTAGATACGAGCTTACAATTTTTTTATGGGCTATAGAGCCATAATGTAATATTTGAAGTCAAGTGATTTGAATACCTCAAATCACTTGTCTATATATATTTTTCAAATAAAGTTTGTGGAGATCAAATCGTGAGGTGTAGTTTTTAAAATTATGTGACCACCGTTGGAGAATTAGATATGTGGTGATTTAGAAAAATAATATTCACCTGTTTCTTGAAACTTGAAATATTGAAAAATATCTATGTAGCAGTGATTTATAATATCGTACAACTTCATCCGAAACTTTTTTTGGAATTTATCCGACAACAAAATTACTTTTTTCGCATTGAAAGATTATCCCTATGTATGTCAATCTCTAAAGTAGTTCGTCGAAATGTTATCCGCGATATTGATCATGTTTATGGCCCAGATCAGGATAGCGAAATATTACAACTTTCATTGAGTATTACGTGGCATCTTATAAATACCCCGATTTACGAAAATAAAGACAATGTTCGAAACTTCTCGGTGTGGTACCGCGTGCACAAACATTCCTAATGGCATCAAAACACGTATCAACTATGAAACTTTATGATGTGTCAATTTGAAAATCCATTGGTAATAATGCTATTAATTTTATCACTTCAAATATAGTGAATGATGAGGATATTTTTCCAATTACATAAATATTTATTTTAGGGCAATATATTGTTGTTTTCCTGAGAATCAAAAAAAAAATTTTTTAACGTACATTTTCAAGTCTCTACGGGGTTATTTCGCTAATTTTATTAAATTAATGCAAATATGATATGTATATACGAAAACATGGGATTTGTCTCTGTGTTATTATACTCTTGTACCAACTACAGCTATAAGTTTTCAGCAGAATAATCTCACTAACAAGGATTGAAAGGGGTATATTTTTAGAATGTTAGTTTTTGGGGAAGAAAGATTTGGAGTACAAACTGAATAGGAAAAAGTTATTTTTGTCTAATTCTATGTTCACATAAAAGTTGTTATTTCAAAAGTATTCGTCTTTCATGTACTTCAATGTTTATATGATAGTAGTTGTTTCAAAAGGGCTTTTTCTGTCAGTTTGTGTCTGAAAATAACTTCTATGCATGATCTACATATATTTTCAAAGAGTTTATTTTGAAATTAATTGTTTTTTCTTTTCTTTGGGAGTTTCCCACATTTTAAGACAGATCAGTAGAAAGCCAATATTCGAATTTATTTGTTTTGCCATCATAGACTGGGAGATGGTGGAAGATTTTGGTAAGTAATTTCAATTTATGGAAATATTGTATTACACAGGGTGTAACTAAATAAGTGTAAAACATTCAAGGAGGTGATTCCTCATCGAAAAAAAGATGGGATCTTTCATATAAAGAAATTTCATTGGAGCATCCCTTGTTAAGATACAGCCCCTTAAAGGGGGTACATTAAATTTATATAACAATTTTTTTCACAAGCACTGAAAAAGTTATAATATTGAAATCAACCTGACGTTTTGTACTACCAAAAAGACACTTAGCCAGAAATTTATTTGGTTTACCCCATGGTTGTAAGGGGTGGAAAACGCAACCTAAAATGTATATATAAAATTGTGATCATTTTTAAAATTGTGATCATTTTTATTATTTTCATGTACTTATATTTCATATTTTGTATTTTATATTTCATATTTCATATTTTGTGGACCAGTACGAGGATAATGTATCAAATTTCCTTTGACTCAGATGTGCGTCTATCGTAGTCCAATTATAATTATTATCACTTTTTCTACCTCACTATTTATCATATCGATATATATCTAAAGGTGATTGTTGTGTTATTTTGTTCTTTTATTTTGTAAACGACTTTGTCAATGAGAATTATGTTCTTCAGGCAATAAAGTATATATTGATTTGATTTGATTTGATTATTTCCAACGTAACTTTTTGTCTTATTATTTGTTTACCATTTAAAAATTCATTTCCGATAGCATGTTTCATTCTAAACAAAAAATGTCTCTAGGGTCTTTTGCTCAAAATAAACCAGTTCGCAGCAAAAAATTATTTTACGAACAACTACAGAGATACATCGTCATAAATGCGAAAATACGAAACTTATCTATCTAGTAGGTCGCTATTAGCGATAGTGTCAATTAAATTGGTATGAGGCTGTCAGTTTGTGAATTTTCAAAATTGAATTAACACTAATTGTGTGTTGTTGTTCTATTCTTAATTTGTTACTTTAATAATTCACTTGTTATTAAAATGGCATACACATATGAGGAAATGGCTGATATGCATTACGTTTACGGTATGTCGCATGATAATGGGTTAGAAGCTTCTAGAAGATATGCTGAAATGTATCCTCAACGGCATCATCCTTCACATAGAATATTTGCTCGACTTCATCAACGATTACGAGAATATAGTCAATTCGACAAAAGAACGCAGAATTGTGGTCGCCATCGAGAAGTACGAACACCACAGCTTGAGGAAGCAGTACCTAATTTGATTGAAGAACAACCTACTACCAGTACTAGAAAGATTGCTTTTCAGCTAAATGTTGATCATATGACGGTATTTCGAATTTTAAAGGAACAACTTTTATACCCTTACCATCTGCAACGAGTACAGGCACTGTTACCGCGAGACTTTCCGAACCGTCTTGGATGCTGGAAATGGTTAAGAGAAATTGTGACTTTCTGAAGTCGATATTAGAATTCACAGAGGAATGTAGTTTTTCTCGGGACAAGATTATTAATTTTCATAATTACCACATTTGGGCTGATGAAAAGCCTCACGCTATTGTCGAAACTAACCATCAAGAACAGTTTTCTCTCAACGTGTGGCTCGGAGTTATTGGGGATGATTTAATTGGGCCTCACCTCATTTTCTACCTCCCCGATTGAATGGTGAGGCATACGTTCAATTTTTGAGAGAAGTGCATTCAGTACTGCTGGAGGAAGTTCCTTTGGGCGTTAGAAGGGATATGTTTTTATGCATGATGGGGCTCCCGCCTATTTTAGTCACGTAGCACGTCAGCATTCAACTGAAACATATGCAAGTCAGTGGATAGGTCGAGGAGGACCGCTCAATCCCCGGATCTCAATCCTCTCGATTTCTCTATTTGGGGCCATTTACAGCATTTGGTTTATCGTACTCCTGTTTCTTTATATGAAGGAAACTATCTTTTTTTCGATGAGGAATCACCTCCATGAATGTTTTACACTTATTCAGTTACACCCTGTATACCAATTACATATAAAAATTCGTAGAATTAAAATAACACAAATAAAATCTAACTCAGTACCTACGTATTCTATTTAAAGTTGCCTAATTAACCCGTTTTACCTACTACCGATAAGTTTCCTATTTAGCCTGTCGGTGTGCGAATCGGACTGATGCGACTCAAATATTTTCAAATCAATGTTATGCACACAAAACATCCATAGATTGAACTTCGTACTATTTTTCGCAAATATGTGCTAGAACAATCCACAGCGCACCGCGTACTTACCTTACTTCAGCGTGCTTGCTCCTGTTTTGTTTTGTTGAAACAAGCACGAGTGCGTATCGAAATCGATACTGGGGGAGTGGGAAAGCACCGAAAGCAGACTACCAGTCATCATTCGCAGCACAAACAACGGATTAACCGGACATTTGTTTTATGATTTCTGTCGTATTCGTTCGTTTGATAAAAAATATTTCTGTACCTATGTTGATATGGATCCTAAAAAATGAAGAGTCGACACTGAAAATAGAAGGTATTTGGCAGAATGGATTGAACAATATTGTTTTACGCTGCCTGACAGGCCTCAAGCGGTTCCAGTGTGCCTTATATCCAATAAAACTGTCGCTATTGTTAAAAGTGAAAATTTGAAGCGACACTACGAAACAACTCATCAGCAATTCCACAAAAACTTTCCTCTTGGCAGTCAGGCTCGTAAAGAAAAAAATCTGACATATCTCAGTTCTTAGAAAAAGAGTACAAAATTACTAGTTCGTTGCATGAGCGACCAAGAAAAACCCACAGAAGCGGCGTTACGTGTGTGCGGACATCAAAAACACTCTTCTTGAACTTCTGCAAAAGGCACCTTGCTACGTCATAGCACTCGATGAATCATGTAACATTATTGATGATGAACAAATGTCAATTTTCGTAAGATTTTTTGACATTGAGCGTCAGATTTTTAGGTAAGAGTTGCTAGCAATATTGCCGTTGAAAGGCAACACTCGAGGAGAAGACTTATTCAAGGCCATTGATGATTTTATTACGAAATATAACATCAGTTATGATAAACTGGTTTCGCTTTCAACTGACGGGACCCCAGCAATGATTGGCAAGGAAAAGGTGTATTAAAGAGAATCAGAGATAAAAATTCAAGTCTAATATCATATCAGTGCATAATTCACCAGGCAGCCCTTTGTGGAAAACTTAGTGCTACACTCAAAAAAGTGATGGACAACTTGGTCAACTTGATTGATTTTATGAGATCCCATTCTGCTCTTCAGCACCGACATTTGAAAGAGTTCCTTTCTGAATGTGATTCTGCAACTTACTACAACACAACAATGTTCGTTGGTTAAGTAAAGGTCAAGTTACTGAACGTTTCTGGCTAATAAAAGAACAAGAATCCTCCTTTTTGCAAAACTTGGATAAACAGGAAGCAAAGCACTTTGAGTTTATAAAAAACGAGTGCAATATGCTCGTTGTGGCTTTCCTGACAAATTTAAAATATTTGAATGCGCTCAATACAGCGTTACAAGGAAATGGAAAATTAATATGTGATCTGATACAAACCGTGTCTGCTTTTCGTTGTAAGCTGGATATCTTTGAAAAAGATATCGTTAAACAAGAATTTATTCATTTTCCGATTCTTGAATTTAAAAAGGAAACCTCTTAAGAACGAATCTGCTACAAGATTCCAAGATTTTGCAGAGATAGGCAAGCTATTTCCGTTTCTTAAATCTCCATTTGAAATTCAACGGCAAAATGGACAGATGTAGCTGTCAAGTTGTTTAATATGTCAAAGCCATCTCTTCAAATGGAGATAATTGATTTGCAAGAATATGTGTCTTTGCAAATGTATGAAACGGGATCCACTGAAGAATTTTGGGCCAAACATGTCCCAGAAAAATATGAAAATTATAAAAGGCTGGATATCAATTTAGCCACTATGTTTGGCTCGAAATACATATGTGAAATATCTTTCTCAACGATGCATTTTTTTAAAAACAAATATCGTTCGAGATTGACAGACGCTCACCTAGAAGACACACCTAGAATTTGCTGTTCCTCTCGAGAACCAAACTACAAAAAACTGGCTTAAGACCGTCGGTGAAGTTTCTCATATCAATAAGAGGTCTTGTATTTCTTTTATAATTCAGAATGTGATTTGAAACCAAAATAATATGTAGCACTTTATTATCAATATTTTTTTTCTGGACCCCGTTAAAATTTTCCCGCAGTATCCAGACCCCACCTAAAACTATTTGCCGACCCCTGCTCTAAACCCCCCTGTAGGAAGTAACTTACCAAAATCTTCCAGCATCTCCCGGTCTATCAGTCCCCACCAAAAAAGAATGAATTCTTCTCGAGTAATAAATATCATGTTGCTAGAACTCACATACAAATTGTTGTCTTGCCGAAACTCCTTTTGAAATTAATAAAAGAAAAAAAAGGACTTAGACCTAACCCCCCAATAATTAATCTGGGTTCGCTTATGACTACAGTTATCAGTAATATTCATTCTTCTCAAGGCCGAAACATTGAAATCATTGAGACCTACACGTTCGTTGATATAAATTTGTAAAATAGGTTATTATAGCACCCACCACTAATAAAAAGTGAGACAAATTGCTCCTTTATCCAAAGACATAATCAAACGCATATTAGATACTATTTCATGGACTAATAGTAAATGTTGATAACACGAAACTGAAAAATATGTGTTATAATTCCGTTATTAATTTGTGAATTTATTCATAATGTTGTTAACGCTACTATCTATGTATGAATGGACTGGGACTGATTCGTTACTTGATGATTATCACTAACACTATCCATGATAATAATTAACAATTTTCACAATCATTTTAATTTCTAGACGCGTTCCGCTAACACCGGTAGAAGCTACCGAGGAAGCTACCGTGTTGGCGAAACGCGTATTGAAATTTAAATGTTTGTGCAAATTGTGTAATTACTATCATGGATACTATCTATGTAAAAATTTCTGACCAATGAATATTTTGTAAAAGTATTACTGGGTCAGTGTGGCCATGTCCTGATTATCAAACATGACAGGGCCGCAGTATAAACTTCATCATTAGCTCCTTCTCAGTAAATCTATGAACTAAAACGGATCTGTTGTTGAAGTTTACACTGGTCCGGCTTCGATCTGTTTCAGGACAGTCCGGATAATTGTTATCAATAATAAAGTATTGTTGTAAATCGTGCCCTAAAAAAAAATCGTGACGTAGCTAAGAGCGCGCGAATCTAAAATTTTTGCTGTCGCTCTAAATGTAGCGAGAATAATGTTACCGATTTCGATGGAATTTCGGCGAAATTTTCTAGCGCATTCGATTACGATATATAAACGCTTCCCACGAGCATATAGACAGTCACGGGGAAGTTACAGTGCGGTACGCGAAGCGATCTAGTTAGGCGATAGATATTCGAATAATAGTTGAAGCATTAGTTGAAGTGTTTGTTGTATTTTGAGTGAAATAAAGTTAAGTTTCATTACTGTTCAGTGTAGTCAATTATTGATCAACCCACGGGAAAAACATAACAGTCTGTAATGAAGTGTGTAATGCACCAGTCCTGTCGGTGAAACTGGCAAAATGATCTTGAATGATTTGTGAATAAGAATTCAATACGGCACAAGAATTAGAGGAACAAGAAATGAAAATGAAATCTAGACCTTGAGGAAATAAAAACAGCTAATTTTACTGCCAGTTACTGACTTCAAGCTTAGCTCAGTAAAGATGAGTAGGTCTTTAAGATCGTATAGATCTTGTCGTGGTGTCAATGAAATAACTATCTATCTACAACAACCTATATCTAACTACAACTTCTACAACCTGATCAAAGAATGTGGACTTCCACAACCAGTGGTAAATATGTCAAAGATATTTTTCGAGTTTTTTGGCCATGGAATGCATGTTTTCGTGCCTGACGCTTCGTCTACAACTAGGGTTGATAAAATCAAAGATGATGAACATAGAGTTGTTCTTTCAGCAACACCGGGGGTATACCTCATGTTACCTCATCGCTTTTAATGATGTTTACCACACTTGTAGACACAGACTACGGCTAACAAAGCCGGAAAATAGCTTTGACACGGCAGGCAACTCCTAATAAATTTGGAAAATAGCTTTGACACAGTCTATTACAAAATTTCAGGAAAAGAACGAGGTCAAGACAGTTCATGAAAAGTTCATTAAATCAATGGAAGTTCAAGATGGTAAATAAATAACTCCAAAAAATCGATAAGATATTGAATAGCATATTATGATGTAGAAATTTCATGGGTAGAAAATTCAAGTAATCAACTGTGGAAATATGATGTGAATAACTATAGATCCGACATCAATAATATAATACAAGCCAGGCAGTATATTTTGTCAGTCATTTTCTCCTGAACGGTAACGTATAGAATACTTAGAGATAGCCGTACAGTGAATCCTCGCAAGCATCAGCTGGCGCTCAGTGGGTGGGTAGGGCCGTAGTAGCCGCCCACTCATGTAAAAAAAATTGTTTTTCAATCATTTCCACCCGTCTGAAAATTTGTGAAACGACACTTTAGACAATTATTTTACGTTTCAAAAAAGTCAGCTGGCCTTACCGTGGTGAATTATGCGTCAGCTGGTCACACAAACATGTAAACAAAATGTCTCTGCAGTGATTTCCTCTCAGCTAAAATTTGTCAGATGATAGTTAATATGCTAGTTTGATTGAATAAAAACGTCAGCTGACTCTATGTTGGTGAAAAGGTCGTCAGCTGATGGTGTGAAAGGTGCGGCGCGGGAGCCAGGCGTGAGCGCTAATCGCCTCAGCTGACGGGTTTTCCCCCTTCATATTGCCAGCTGAATTTTATTATTAATGATATGGTATTAACAGTAATCTGGCTAATTTTCGACCGGGAGGAAATAACTTATCTAGGGTTATTCTCATGGAAATCAATATTTTCGAGAATTGCAACTTTTTAACACACGTATTTTGGATCAAACTCAAATAAGTTACAATTCATGAATCATTAAATAAATAAATGAAGAATATATATTATAAATTGGTTAATTAATTAAGTTCATAATGAATGTAAGGTATATAAGATATAACGCGGTGACCAGGATTCAGCGTTGATCGTCCATTTCAATGCATAACTTATCATTACGCAAAATATTAGGATGAAATGATTTTATTATTATATTTTAATCAAATTGAATCCATATTAAATGAATAAATGGAAAAATATCAAATAAATTCATTAATTTATTGTTCAATAAAACTGAAAGGTATATAAAAATGTATTGGAAAGAACCATTGAATTACATTTTACATCATTATTCTAGTTCTCTTTGGCTTGTGTTGTTTTATCATTGATGATATCGTATTAACAACCATCTGGCAAATTTTCGACCAGGAAGAATTAACGTATCTCGAGTTATTCTCATTGCGCGCCATGCGCGCGTACAGTAACAAAATTTTACTATTATATTTACATGAAATAATATTTTATTTTTTTCATTTATTGCTTCTTGAAGCAAGAGCCGAATCGATCCCTCTACGAAACCCTTCTTCACTTGGAAGGATCGATCGTAGCTTGAGGAATGGTTCTTATGGAGATTCTGTGAAACGTGTTCTTCCTTACGAATCAGTAGAGAGTTGTCCTGAAAATCTAGAGAAACCATATTACATCCATGACAGCTGCTCAGAGTTTTGTATCAGTAGAAAGTCCCCTCCCCCCGTTTCACATCAAGAGCACGTGGAAAGAGACCGTACAAAAAATAGAAAGGAAACTGAGAGAGTATAGAAAGAATCATTTGAGAAGAAGCACAGTAACGGTTGAACGAATTGTTAAAATGTCCAACGTAAAACCATTTTGTGTTTTTGTCAAAAATCAACTTTACAATTAAAAGTGTTCAGTGAACAAAATCTGTGCAAGTGCAGTGAAATATTAGCTATACGGAAAATTAATAATTTAGCTGGAAAAGATGCAGTACTTCCTGCACAGCCTAAAGGCCGGGACACACCTGTCATACACACCCTTCAGATCCGACTCATACAGGTGGACGAGTGTCTGAGAGGGAAATAGTTGCAATGGTATCAAGCCGGAGCGGTAAATCGGAACGATGTGAACTACTCTAGTCGGACTCTCAGACACTCAGATAGGGAAATAAAAGCACCTAAAGGCTGGTTTCCAACCAAAAAAGGTTAGACATCAATCTTGCTGAAGTGCCAGCAGCTGGATTGAGGACCGTTTCCTTAAGAAACGGGGGTGGAAGGAAAGGGTCGCCAGGTCCAAACCTGCGGAAGCATTTCCGTAAGGAGGGAGCTTGCGACCTGGGCACACAACCCGGGAGGAGACACTCATCCGACTGTATGATCGGAGTCGGATCGGAAGGGTGTATGACAGGTGTGTCCCGGCCTTAATTAGGTACTTCCAAATGTACTGTTATCGTCGCTTTACAGCGTTGCCGCCGAAATATAGAAAACCTGCATCAGCAGTAACATCGGAAACGGCCTCTCCTTCAACATTACCGTATGTATATAAATTATTTTTATTTATTGTTCACATTATTTCTATATTGTATTACATTTCGTACAATATAGAAATATAATATTTAATATAATTTTAAAGATTATATATTTTTTGCTAGTCAAAATTATTTTTTCAGTAGAATTTCATTAACAACCAACTTTTAAAAAAACTTACTTAGATAAAACAGAGTTATATTGGTTTATACAATGGAGCCAACTGAAGGAGCGAAATGGAACTGGCATAAAAGTCATTCAACAACCACAAGTTGGAGGCGGCAGATAGCTCAGACAGCGACAGTGATACTGAATCAGAAAGAGATGAGAGAAACACAAGCCGAAGTGAAAGTGAAATAGAATAATGATGTAAAATGTAATGGTTCTTTCCAATACATTTTTATATACATAGTTTTATTGAACAATAAATTAATGAATTTATTTGATATTTTTTCATCTGTTCATTTATTATGGATTCAATTTAATTAAAATATAATAATAAAATCATTTCATCCTAATATTTTGCGTAATGATAAGTTATGCATTGAAATGGACGATCAACGCTGAATCCTGATCACCGCGTTATATCTGATATACCTTACATTCATTATAAACTTAATTAATTAACCAATTTATAATATATATTCTTCATTTATTTATTTAATGATTTATGAATTGTAGCTTATTTGAATTTGATCCAAAATACGTGTGTTGAAAAATTGCAATTCTCGAGATAATTGATTTCCATGAGAATAACCCTGGATAAGTCATTTCCTCCCGGTCGAAAATTAGCCAGATTACTGTTGATACGATATCATTGATAATAAAATTCAGCTGGCAATATGAAGGAGGGAAACCCATCAGCTGACGTATTCAGTTAGGCGAATAGCGCTCACGCCTGGCTCCCGCGCCGTACCCTTCACACCATCAGCTGACGACCTTTCCACCAACATAGAGCTAGCTGACGTTTTTATTCAATCAAACTAGCATATTAACTATCATCTGACAAATTTTTAGCTAAGAGGAAATCACTGTAGAGAAATTATTTTTACATGTTTGTGTGACCAGCTGACGCCTAATTCACCACGGTAAGGCCAGCTGACTTTTTTGAAATGTAAAATAATTGTCTAAAGTGTCGTTTTACAAATTTTCAGACGGGAGGAAATGATTGAAAACATTTTTTTTACATGAGTGGGCGGCTACCACGACCTCGCCCACCCTCCGAGCGGCAACTGACGTTCACGAGGCTTCACGGCACTACTCTCTTGAAGCATTTCATAAGTTATTGCTTGAGAGGAAATTAGTAATGGAAATCTCTTGCTGGCTTGTATAAGAGGAAAGAAATATAGAACGGATTTTTGAAAATCCAATAGTTGATGAGAAACCGTATAAACCCAATTCTTCGGTCTGAGCGAAGTGATTTAATGTCAGTCGATCGCTGCCAGAAGGAAACAATGAGTGATATCTGCTCCAACTTCATAAAAATTATTTGATATACAGAGTGAATAGGGAAAATTCAATGTTCATATATTTCAAAGTGGTTGTTTTGAATGGTATTTTTCTTTCCAGTTTGTATCTATACATCATTTACATGCTTTTTATAAAGAGTTTATATTGAACTTTCTTCTTTTCTTTGGATGTTTCCCACTTTTTTGTATGAAGATGAAGAAGTAGAAAGTCAATAAGCTTTTTCCTGGAAACTAATCTTTCCTGAAAAATATCTCATTTTCAATTTAAATGACTAGAACTCCCATTAAATTATGAGAATAAATGATGCTTTTACTACCTCTAAATGGATGGAGATGGTGTTGTTACTAGTTAACAATCTTTCTCTTAGACGAAGGTTTCATACATGCAGTCGAGCCGCGTTGAAATTAATCGAGTCCCAAGCACACTGCTGAGGGTAGAGTGCAACAGACTGTTGGTTGACACTGGAAGTCACAGTATTCTGGAAATGACCTCAGACTTTATGTCTCCAACTGTCTTATAAAGTACGAACTGCCTTATAAAGTATTGTTCCCGAGTAGAGAGGACTGGATCCTCCGGGAGAAGGAAATATTAAGAGCAGATAGTTGTTGGTTCACAGATGGATCAAAAACACCTTCCGGTTCCGGTGCAGGTGTTTTCAGTCGCAGACCCAGGACAGAGATATCAACCTGCCTAGGAACTTATGCGACTGTATTTCAAGTGGAAATTAACGCTATTGAATTGTTTGCGGAGAGATTGGAAGAATCCAACCTCATACACAAGTCAATAAAAATATTCTCGGACAGTCAAGCGGCGTTGTAAGCTCTTGGCTCCTACCGAGCAACGTCTAAATTGGTAGCAAATTGTCAAAAACGACTCTCCTCAACAGAAAGACATATATTGTATCTGGTTTGGATTCCTGGCCATACAGGCCTGGCCTGAAGCTGCTAACTCCCTTGCAAAGGAAGGTGCTGCAAGCAGCTTTATAGGATCAGAACCTGGCTTGGTCAAACAAAGATTGAACACCTGGATGGCAAGGAAATTCATGGACTCCTGGAAGAATCTTCCAAGGCGTATATTCACCCTTAGAAATTTGATACTGAACAATTATTGGACTACAGTAGGCATGAACTACGATGTCTACAGGTCACTATTATTTGAATCATCATATGCAAAAACTCAGACTGTCCAAAGACAGTGTGTGTCGCATCTGTTTGGAAAATGATGAAACATCAGAGCTCATACTTTGTGCCTGCCCCACTAGGGACCGAATCAGGTTTTTAGAGTTCGGTAGAGCATACTCTCACCATCTGACCTGAAAGACCACTCACCATACAAAATAATGTAACAGGAATACATTGTTTCGTGATTATGTAACCTGTTAAACTCGATAAAAACAAGAAGACAATTTCTGATGAATGCATATATTCCAAGGAAAAGAAGAATGAGCTTTGAAGAAATTTGGCACTCGGAACAATGATTCGGTACATATTATTAGAAATCCAGAAGAAGAAGAAAATATTTCTGTGTTTCAATAGAAAATATTTATGTTTAGAGCATGTTACTCCGATATGTGACAGCAGAAATGAAAAGTCCAAAAGGTAGTTTATTCTTTTACATCCCCAAAAAACAATATGAAAATAAATACAGGGTGAGTCGATAAGATTCCTTCGGTCCATTGGTATCAGGAAAAACAATTTTTCGAATTGCTCAGTATATAAATACGTCATTCGATTCGATATTTTTTTAACTCTCTAAGGAATTTTTTTTCGAATTTCCATTGCGGCATTGCCAAGTTGTTTCGGAAACAATATATGGGGTGCTCGGTAAAACCGGTCAAGTTTCATTCATTTTCAAACAGACATAATTCAACTTTTTCAAATGGAACATCTTGTATTTTTACATGTGTATGAAATGATTCAACATTTCACTGAATTTTTATCACAGGTATACTATACGAAAATCAGATAGTTTACAAATTATACCCAGTTTTATTAATTGTTGTAACCACAGAAAATGTATTTATTTACATTCACTTGCTCAAATTTTTTTTCAATATGAACAATAACGCCTAACTTTTTTATTGAATGTACAAATGATGTTCAAAATGGCGACCATTCTCTGCAACTCATAATGTCACTCTTTTTTTAAACGAATTCTCTACACGTTCCAGCATATCTGCTGGGATTTCCCTGAAAGCTCCAGTGATTCTACGTTTCATGTCTTCTATAGATGTTGAAGGAGTTTGGTAGAGAATCCATGTGATATACCCCCATAAGAAAATCCATTTTGATCAGGTAAGGTGATCTAGGTGGCCACGCCACAGGCCCACCCCTACCTATCCATTTTTTATTGAAAAAGTCGTTGAGGTATTCCCGTATCTCAGTTTCAAAATGTGGTGGTGCACCGTCTTGTTGTAGCCACAACATCCAGTGAGATGCGCATACAAAAAATACGGACCGATAACTCTTTTTTCCGAGAATTCCACCCAAACATTCAGTGACCAACGCTGTTGATGATTCAGGCAAGAAAATAAGGGGTTTCCGTTGCATAATGCATGTTATGCCGATTCACAGTTCCGTTTTTATAAAAAGTCGCTTCATCAGAAAATAACACGAAATAAAAAAATAATTTTCCTGATTGATATTTTCTAAGCCCCATCGACAAAATTGAACATGTTTTTCAAAATCTCCTCCTCTTAATTCTTGCACCAATGGCATGTGGCAAGGATGAAATTTGCTTGCTCATATCATTCGAGACATGCTGGTTTAGGAAAATCCTAATTCCCTGCTCAGGTCTCGGGTACTCATATGGGGATTTTCAACAAGGTGAAGAGCAATTTGAAATGTATTCTCTTTATTTGTTACAGGGCAGACACGTTCGAACTTCTCGTGATTGACATTACCACATTTTTTATTCATGTTTTAAATAGCATTTTATATATCTATATGTACCTATACCTTTGTATATGCAAATATTAATTTTTATTCAAGCTTTGATTCCATAATTTTATTCATAAGTGACGTACTGTTTTTTGTAAATAATCATTGACCTACCATATATACGCTATGTATCACAAATGGTGAATAAATATTAGTATTATTATTATTATTCCAATTCTTGTTTTTAGATTAACTAGTTTAATTTTTCTGACAAAATGTTGGTTGGATAACAGGATAATTTTTTTTTTGAAAATTTTATTAAATTTTTCTACAGAGCTCGAAAAGTAGTTTTTTCGTGTAGATAATATTACTATTTTAAAAACCATAAGACATATTAGATACATATTAAAAAAAATGAAAAACATTGCAGCAACCAAATTTCCGAGACACCACCAACACAAAACGACATGAAACAAAACGCCTGAAATGCCCTTCTATCTGGTTGTCTTCTTTCGGGAAACTTCTCTTTGTCCTAGATGCAAGGAGGCAGTTTCCGTCACTTTTCTCCAAAGCATAGACCATTTGCACCATATATTCCAATACATAATTCATAATGAAAATAAGTCAATCTACACATGACTTTATTGTCAAATTCCGAGATTCATTTTTTGATGTCAGTCATGGATAACAGGGTTTTTGAAGAAAAAAGCAGTATAAACATACTTTAAATTTTTTACGTATTTCTTATCGTTGAAACCGCTGATAACTATCACTAGATGGTATGAAAAATGCTAATGTACTATGTGAAATATCTGTTTTTCGTATAGTATACTATATATATTCGGAAAACAAATTTGAGTGAGTAAACTGAAAAAAAAATGTGCTTACAACAATTACTAAAACTTGTTATAATTTGTAAAATATCAGTTTTTTGTATAGTAAACCTCTGATAAAAAATGTAGTGAAATGTTGAAACATTTCATACAAATGAAAAAATACAGGGTGTTTGTTCCATTTGAAAATGAATGAAACTTGACCGATTTTACCGAGCACCCTATATATTGTTTCCGAAAGCTGAGATTCCACAAATTATCATAGTGATGTTGACCAACTATTACTAAAAAAATCCACTTAATTGCTGTAGATATGCGGGTGGTGAATTAAAAAAAAATTCTGCAAAATAGGTTTTTCTGGGATAACTTGGCAATACCACAATGGAGATTCGAAAACAAAAACTCCTTAGAGAGCTTAAAGAATATGGAATCGAATGACGTATTTATACACTGAGTGTTCTATTTAAAAAAATATAACTTTGGTTGGCCACGCTCGGCTGAGTCATCCAATATGCGAGAAAATAATTGTTAAAGATGGTATTTATCGATATGACTGCAAAAAAATGAGCAGTTCGAAAAACTGTTTCCTTTGATAGCAATGGACCGAGGGAATCTTTTTGTTGTGTTGTGGAAAAAATGTATAAACAATATATAATTAATTTCATTGATTTCAGGTAGTGACTACTTGTCGTGGAATAGAGAATAGAATATCCTTCATTCGCCATAAAAAATACAATAGTATTATAAGGTTTTGGCAAATATCATATATCATAAGAATACCATGAAAACACTAAATTATTAAATAAAAAATAAACAAGTTCATATCTTGTGTCCTATCTTGCTTCGTTTCCGAGTAACAGGGTGTCACAGTTTTACTAAAAACATTGTTCTTTAATAAAAATAGATGTATTTGTTAGCAGTTATAAGGGGATTATTATCCGTAATTAGACATCACCCGAAGACTATTGTGGATACTAACAATCGAAACGTCGTGAAGTAACTTGACTTGGAATCTTTTACTTTTTAATTTTCATTCCCTGATAATAATTTTTAATTTTCATCTCGCGTTATTAGTTCAGTTTTTTGGTTTATTGATTGTTGCTTATATTTTATTTCATTGTGAGCCCTGAAAGAATCTATAAAAAATTAAAAAGATTAACTGAAAAACAACAATTATATCAAGAAAAAAAACTGAAATAACAATGAAATACAAATACAAGCAACAATAAAAAAATTGAACTATTAACGCGAAATGAAAATTAAAAATTATCAACAAGAAATGAAAATTAAAAGTTTCCAAGCCAAGTTACTTCAGGATGTTTCGATTGTTAGTATCCACAATCGTCATCACCCGAAGACGATTGTGGATACTAACAATCGAAACGTCGTGAAGTAACTTGGCTTGAAATCTTTTAATTTCCATATCTGGTTAATAATTTTTAATTTTCATCTAGCGTTAATAGATCAATTTATTTATTATTGATTGTTACTTGTATTTTATTCCATTGTAATTTCAATTTTTTTTGCTTAATATAATTGTTATTTTGCAGCTAATCTTTTTAACGTTTTATAAATCATTTAAGGGATTTCAAATCAATTTATATCATATTACACAATGTAATTGTGAAAAAAAAATTATTCACATATATTCGATAAAAGTGCAGATTCTGTTTGGGTAATAAATATACGGCGTGACCCACGGTATGTGGTAGGTTAGACGTTTATGGAAAACGCATGACAGGATTTTTCCGAAAATTCCACATCTTACATTTCCTTACCTGTTCTATCAATATAAAATATTTTCAGCATTGCGGTGTTACCACTTCTATCAGAAAGTCCTAGCAACTTTTTTTTTTAAATAGAACACCCCGTATATTAACACATTTTTGGAATCGCTCTTTTATTATAATAATTTTTCAGGGCGTGCTAAAATTACGATTATTTTCATTATGCATAAAAGTAGTCAAGAGTCTTTTTTTTCAAATGAAATTCCATGTATATTATTCGATAAATTGAAAGATGATGAAGAATGCTTCAAGATGATATATCATGTCCCTATACCTAAATCATAAAGTTTTTTCAATGAAGTCACTTCTTCTGGTAATATTATTTTTTTAAGAATTTGGTTTAGGTAGCATTTGAATTATCAAGCTTATAAAAGTTAGGTTACTTTTATAAGTAATTTACAAATAGTTATCGACGGTGTTTGAAAACATCTTCCAAAATTAATGCAAATATCGATTATTGAAACGAAGTTCTTGTGAAATTCTTTATTACACATGAACAAAGTGATCAAATCATTGTCAGCACTTGCAGAAAATTCAAACAAATGTATTCCGAATTAACACCAATGAACGAGAGGAACTTTGTAAGGTTACAAAATAATTTCCTTAACTATGGCTCAAAGTTTCCTGGGAACAACTGTACCAAAAATCAGGCATTTCTAGGTAAGAAATAAGATTCTCTGGGCTACAACATGTGAATGTACAGAAAATAACAGATACAGGATGACTAAAAATAAAAATTGTAAACAAAATATCACATTTTTACAATAAATGCTGGAAATATTGTACATCACATTCTTAACGTATTGAAATGTTTTTTTCTACACGACTTGTGATTGCTTTTTCAATTTCATGGGAATCCAGATGTTCAATACACCCCACTATTCGCGGTCGCAGTTCTTCTTTGGCAGGAACTGGAGTACTGCACACCCTTTCTTTTAAAACACCCCATAAAAAAGTCAAATGGCGTGAGATCGGGTGATCTTGGTGGCCAATCCCACGGTTCTAAACGCCTAAACTTCTTGGGGTGGAATGAGCTCGCGCTTCGTCCAGTTGAAAACATTAATTCCTGTATTTCTCTAAAGGCAAATTTTCGAGGAAATCTGTAACAGTTGTCCTTAATATTTGGAGATATCTTTCTGCATTTAGTGAGTTTTCATAAATAAAATAGGTAATTTCATTGTTCTTCTAAATACAGAAAACATTCAGATGAAATTTTTTTTGAAAACCCATTACTTTTGTCACATGAGGATTATGATCAGCCCAAAAATCTATATTCCTTCTATTAAAAATGTCATCCCTAGTAAATTTTGAATCGTCGCTACAAATTATTTTTAACAAAAATTCCCGATCTTCCTATATATGTATTAAGAGGGATTCGCAAAAATGCACTCTACGTTCTTCTGCTTTGAGAGCTTGAAATTTTTTAAATTCATACGGATACATTTCGTGATTTTTCAAAATTCGTTGTACTGAAGCATGTGATACACCTAAATCTTTTTCTGCACTGCGAATGGAAGCTTCTGGATATGCAGAAAAATATGAAAAAACGTTAACAGTATTGTCCTCATTTGAAGTAACAGGTTTTGGTAATGTTGAAGGCGCTTTTATCTTTGAGCTATAGTTGAGGAAATTATTTTGTAATTATACAAACTTCCTCTCGTTCATTGGTGTTAATTCAGGATACATTTGGTTGAATTTTCTGCAAGTTCTGGCAGTAGTTTGATCACTTTGTTCATGTGTAATAAATAATTTCATAAGAACTTCGTTTCAATAATCGATATTTGCATTCATTTTGAGAGATATTTTGAAACACCGTCGATAACTATTTTAATTACTTATAAAAGTAACCAAACTGTTATAACTTGGTAATTCAACTGCTACCTAAACCAAATTCTTAAAAAATAATGTTTCCAGAAGAAGTGACTTTATTGAGAAAACATTATGATTTAGATATAGGGATATGATGTCATCTTGAAGCATTCTTCATCATATTCCAATTTATCGAGTAATATACACGAGTATATACCATTTGACCACTTTTATGCATAATGAAAATAATAGTAATTTTAGCACGCCCTGTATGAAATGGAGTCGTTTTCTTGATGTTGATTGTATATTTCGAGTTTGTCCAAACTATCATCAAACTATTAACTTTTTATGAATTCAGATTGCTGATGTACTTAATTTCCATTAGGGCTATGTTTTGGACCATTTTCAGCACAAATTATTTTTTATCTCGAAAACTGATAGAGACAGGTATTGGACATTATTAACAAAAAACTATTATAATAAAAGATTGATTCCAAAAATGTGTTAATATACGGGATGTTCTATTAAAAAAAAAGTTGCCAGGGGTTTTTGATAGAAGTGGCAACGCCGCAATGCTGAAAATATTTTAGATCTATAAAACAGGTAAGGAAATGTAAGATGTTGAATTTTCAGAAAAATTCTGCGTTGGGTTTTCCAGAAACGTCTAATCTACCACCGACCACGAATCACGCTTTATATTATACCAAAAGTAAAACGGGCCCAAAAAAATAAGTAATAATCTGTGATACAAATATCCAACCTTTATGTAAATATGAAAAAGGTAAAAGTAACTAAAAAGTAAAGAATATTCAGTTAAGTGTAACTATAGGTATTTGTGTTTTATTCGTTAATACATTTTTCATAAAATAATCACATTGTGAAATGCAGATCTTGCAAACTCAAGAGTATGATCAACAAATGATTTAGTTTAATAAGTAGAATTTGGAACCTCTCGCGCGAGATGAATAATTTAGTATTTCTAGATTCTAGGTTATTTTTCACGGTTTTTTGTGCAGGTTGTGCTGTAGGAATTTTCCAAAAACTATAAAATTCAATTAAGATGAAAACCTTGTGGGAAAGTATTGGAAATCTATGGAAATTAAAATTATTTAACTAACAAAAGTTTACAATATGACATTTAAAATTAATGAATGTCAATGTACCTATGAGGTACAAATTAAAGTCAATTAAAGTCACGGGTTCAAAATTTGTTGGAAATTGTTCCTAGGAAATGTTAGATATGTGCAAAAAAATATGTTGAATAGATCTGATCCATTGAACTCCAAACAGAAAAGTCATAGATATCTAAGAATGTATTCAAGTATAGTAACAGTAACATACTCGACAACAGATTGTTTCGAACTTGTCCTATACAACAATTCAGTATATCACAGATACCTTTCCATAAGGATCCATGCTTATAAACTTAGTGCGGGTGAACATTATTACAGATTCTGATTGTAAAAATGAAAAAAAATTATTGGTTTCTGGCAAAATTTGGAGTGATATCCTGTTATGAAATTGCTTTTATATATTCAAACTTTCAAATGCGCAAAAAAGCGAAAATTGAACAGATTGAAAATAAAATCCTCAATTAAAATGAAATAGATGGTTTTATCTTGAACTTTGTTATGGACTATGAAGGTTCATTCGATTTCTGAACTACCTTCTAATAGGAAACTTGGAATGGATGTTAGAAGTAGAATTTTATTTTGAAATCGAAATAGGAAAAAAACTTTTGGTTCGATAACTACTTTTATTATGGTGCGAAGACTATTTTACCCACCTCACTTGTTTACTCATTAATCTTGTTATTTTATCGATAGATCAACTTCTTCTATTCCTATTAACTTTACATTTTCACATTCGCTCGTCATTTTTGCACATGCAAACATAGGAATTTCAAAAACTACACCTCACGATTTGATGTGTAGTTTTTGAAATTACAATGGATCTTCATCAAGTAACGGCCGAATCAATCAGAAAAAAAATGAACATAGGAGTCTACAACTCCTCTATCATTCATAGTAGTATTCATATTATTTTCAAATTGCTTTCGAATTTGAACTATTCCATGCCATTGTTACTCACTTGCAATTCTCTGCAGAGTTCTGAAATGTTAGATTGTTAGGTCAGTTGGGTAAACCCTCGGCAAGTTTCAAATGTATCAATCAAATTAGATCTCTAGATATAACCAGAAATAAAAATCCCTTAATCCATTCATCTTTTCCCCACAACAGTATTACCGAAACATTAAAATTATGAAAAAATGTAAGAATATATCAAAATCAGAATCAAATCAATTTCTGAAACTCTTACACCAACTAAACACATCTGAATTATGGTTTATATTGAATGTTCAAAGTGGATACGTACCTTCTCCTCTGTTTGGCAACACAAAGATGACCCCTATAAAATTTTGTATGTGAAAGCGAATATATCTGTGCAGTGGACTGATTCAAAAAAGTTTGGGAAAGCTTGTATTTCGACTCACCATGATCTAAAATCTGAACAGTAAACCTTGATTATATTATTCGTTATGTTGAGTATTATATAGCCACGAAAATATTTACTCTGTTATTCATTCATTACAGTGTTAATGCTTCTATATTACTAACGAGTAACAATTTTTCAGTCTTGGAAGTATTTTGTCATAGTTTAAAAATAGTTCTGCAATAAGTGTTGTACATCCATTATGGTGAACTGATTGAAAGACTTTTGCCCCTTCATGGATAATTATTCGAACTTGCTTGGAATAACAATAGAATGATATAATTTCTAGTGTTGTTTCAATAAAGAGAGAGTTAAGTTCAAACCGAATGTATTGAGTGGTCGGCGGGACTGCATTTGTACAGGGTGCTGCAACAGCGTGTCAATTCCCATATCACTTATCGCATACAAGTTAGCAACGTTTTTTGAGCCAATTTTTCAAATATTACTGGAGTTTTATCCCACCACCAAACCGTTATTTTTAACACCTCGATGACCAAGTGACCATCTTCAAGAGGAAGATTAAACTAAATATACATACAATGTTGTCCTTATTTATATCATAGATACCCTATTTATTATTAACATTTGACATACAAATACCTCTGCTATGTACCTGTGTCTTAATTGTCCTAAATTTATTTTACAATGTTGCCTTATCTAATTATCAGGTAATCTGATAAATGAAATATTTCAACAAACTATTCAGTAACGATGAGATTGGAACCTTTGGTGTGAAAGTTGAATAACTTTTTTCGAGATCAATTGCCCTAACACCAAACTGATATTTTTGCAAAAATATCAGTTTGGTGTTAGGGCAATTGATCTCGAAAAAAGTTATTCAAACTATTCAGTATTGGTCCAACATCGTTATTCATAATATTCATAATTTTACTCATTTTCATCTTTCATAGGCATCTAGATGCCTGTTATTATTAACTTTCTTATTAATTTTTCTGGTCTTCCATATTTTAGGTGTCCGAAATTATATGTACGAAATTAAAATTTATGAAATTAATAGTATATAGCTTGTTGAAATAATATTTCATTTATCAGATTCACCTGTCTATTAGATAAGGCAACAATGTAAAATTAATTTACAACAGGTACCCAGCAGAGGTATATATGGTATAAATGAGGACAACATTGTATGTATATTTAGTTTAATCTTCCTCTTGTGTTGATGATCATTTGGTGATCGAAACACGCATCGAGGTGTTGAATATAACGGTTTGGTGTTGGGATAAAACTCCAGTAATATGCATTACTACACCATAGATGACTCGCTTTGTTTGTACTTCATTTTGACCAACTTATAGTGAAGCGAGTGAGGCATCTCACTACTTACAGAGGTACCTCAAAACATCAAATACATGATGATCTCAAACACCTTGAGGTGTTTGAGATCATAGGGGTTACGCTTATGCTGCGCTGAGTCCTACGTTATCCATCTTACGATGAGCAGGTTATCCTTACAGCCAGCCATACATCTATTGCATTCTCTGCTCATATCCCCGTTAAAATATAAGATACATTTCAGAGATGCCGGTCAACAAATTATAGCAAAAATTCAAGCATGTTATCCTGTATACAAATCACAGTTTTTAGGACAATTCCAGCCGGAATCTACTGCTCCCATCCAGCCAAGAATTGAAAATTCTGACCAGTTAGAGGTGACTATCTAGTAGTTTCTCCTACCAATAATTATTTTAACCCATCCAGACCCGTATCAGTAAAGTTCTTAAAGCCCGAAATGGTTCTTCAAAATGATTTCAATATAATCGGTTCACGCAGTTCATTCTATTCAGGTTCTCCATAAAAGCTTCGAACTGCACTGTTTAGGTTTAGTGATTGTGAATGCTCATAAATAATTTTCCAGAAGGATTCTACCTGATCTGCGGTTGATCTGCTGGAAGCTCTTGAAATAATCGAGAATGATTCATGTTTCACGTAATAACTTTCTAACATCAATAATAACATCTTATTCGATCAAGGCAATGCTGCTTCATGGTTAAAGACTCTTCGACTTAAAGTGTGATAGGCAGTTCTAGTTTAGCGGTTATTCGCCGTACGGCAGAAGTGAAAAGCCTATAAGCCTCCCTGTAGTACATCATACTTTGGATACTGGAGGCGTATTATCTTGTTAAGTTTATCTTAGCTCCCATTCTGTGTTTTCGCCATTCAAATTTCCAAACCGAAGAGGCGAAATTCCACTTTTTCGGGTGGAAAAGTGTTAGAACGTATACATTAGGGCGGTGTTTATTTGCCAGATGTCATAATATTCTGTAAAAACATAAAAATAGATTCATAAAAAAATTACGGCCGTTGTTACATATCTTCACCAATTCAAGACTCAAACTTTTTTTTGAGAATATAGTAATCATCCTTTTCTATATCTTATGACGTGTCACTATATCTGTGGATCATTCGAAAATTAGCACATCGAGGCGGTATGCCCCGAGTTGGTCACCGAATGGGCATTTGTATGTGGATTTTTTATTATATAAAGCACAATCATGTGTTATGTTATAATTAAATCACCTCAGCCAAATATTATTTATCTCTTTTTCAGACCCACAATAACTGTCACAGGCGTCAAGAATGCAAAGCTGATTTGCATCAGAGATGATAATCCCATCATAGAAACTAAGGAAGACGAAGTCGATTTGGAAAACAAAGACTATCAAACCGAGAAACGCATTCCTCTGAAATCTATTTCTTCATCACAAACTCAAACGGAGTATAATAATAATAAAACCGACAAGAGCACTCAGAGACCAGCAACTTCTATCAGTATGAAACGATTAACCAAATCTTCCAAATGTTTGGAGATGCTACCAAAAAACTTAGCTGTGAATATTATTCAGTACAAACTAGATTTTCACAAACATTGTAAAAGTATTCCCATTTATCGAAGAACTGCAAATATCTTGCCGTGGAAACTTATGGGAAAGTAAGTAAACATTTTCTCTTAAGCCTATGTATAAACGCCACAGTGTGATTATACTTTCATCGAATAAATTCATATGTATCAGCCTGAAAAATTATTTGTAGATAGCCTTCACTCTCTACGTTTCAATTAATTGTGACAAGATAGCAAATTTCAATAAATATCTTGTGTTGACAAAAATATTTTTCTCATTCCTTGCACACAAAAATTTGGATATTACTATAAGTTAGTGCATGTGGAGGATTATCATAATATTAGATATACATAGAATGGCTTCAAGTCAAACAACCGACAGCTCAGGTCACAAAATATTGCACTCGTTCAAGAATAAATTAGTTATCTGTTTTTCTACAACAAAATTATATTACAAAAGCCAATTGAATTTGAAAGCTTTGCTCAAGTACTGTCATGGCCTCCTAATCAAATTTGTATAATTTTTGAAAAAGTTTGAATTGCTCCCATATATTTTTTCAGTAGGTATGACAATTTTTTTCTCAAATTGGAATGTATTCACGAAATTTAGTTGTATTTATATTTTTTCAGGCAATGATTTAACAAAATTATGGAACTCGGCAAATATTTTTTTATCAGGGCTGATATTTTATTTCTAATAATGTGCTTATGAAATAATTCTGAATTGAAGTACATTTCTACAGAGAGATTATGATTAACAGGGTAGTGTTTTGGGTTCCCTTCTATTCATACTATATTTAAATGACATTCCATTGTTTGTTAATTGTTGAATTTATGACCTTTTTTGCTGATGATACTCTATTGACATGTAGCGATGTGAACCTCGAAATGGCTAAACAAAAAATGAATAATACTCTAGAAAGTGTCAGCAATTATTTGAAAATGAATGAACTAAAGCTGAATGTATTGAAAACAAAAGCAATGATATTCACCACCAAATTTAAATACAGCCAAATAAACTCAAAAATTATTAACCTCAGCATTGATAATGGAAGAATTGAATTAGTTAATTCAACTAAATATCTGGGATTTCTGATGGAAAACACTCTATCATTTGATGAACATTTTAAGTATATTCATAAAACAATATTATTTCTCCCTAGAAAACCGAGTCAAGTATCACAGTTTACAAGTCAATTATTCAGGCACACTTTCACTACTGTTTCTCTATCCTATATCTATTCAATCAGAATAAATTGTCTCAACTCCAAAAACTTCGTGGTATGAAAATAATTTTGAAGTGCCGTAGAGATACCCCTATTACTACTATGATTAATTTTTTTAATTGGCAATCCATTTCCCAAAGACTTATATTTCACAATGATTTTTGTATACAAAATATTGAACAATTTAGGACCATCTTATTTCGAACAGTACATTGTCTTTCATCATGATATTCACTACCACTTTACTCGAAATAATAATAATTTATATATAAACAGAACAAAAAACAAAAAAAACATGAATTCTTTGTTTCTCAAGGGTTTTGATCGGTTCAGCAAATCACCAAATACAATTAAAAATAGCCCATCTCTGAACATGTTCAAAAACAAACCAAAAAAATTTTTTTTCAATGTACAAGTATGATATGTGTTATGTGTTTGTTACCTGTAGATACAATTTTCTTGAGATATTATCATGCCTATCTTAGTGATCAACCTCAGAGTGTATTCATCTAATGTTAGTCATATATTTCCAATATGTAACAAAAATAGAAATATATGTAAATTAGGATTTTCCTATTTTAAATAAAGATTATTATTATTAAGAGCCACAGAACTTCAAATATGAATGATACCTTATGAATTCCAAATATATTCAAAAATCATTCAAAATATATTTAAAAAAACTTCAAAATATCTTCAAGAGATATTTGAAATATATACTCATTCATAATAACCACCACTTTCTGTCTTACAACATTGTTCATATATGATAATACAAAAAGCCCAAAAAACGCAAATGTCATAACATTAATGTTATATGACAATGTGGTACATTATAAGAAAATAACATCTGATAAAAGGAAATAATTAAAAATGAAATAACGAATTTAAATTATTAATGGAGTCCTCCATAAAAGTGTCTGTCAAAAAATACCATGACTCACTTGTACATGAGCATCACATTTTGAGTAACAAAAGTACTTTGGGGTCGTCCACATTTGTTGCTTTTTAGCAACTTTTTAATCCCCCTTCCACTCTGGGAAGATTTTGAACTAATCCGTCTTTAAATACAGGCATAATCCAATTCATTTCTGGAAACTCAAGTACCATTTTCAAAGCCAAAATCAGACTTTCAAGCTTTTATGAATCGCACGATTAAGGAATGAAAAATGCCATTTGTTGGAGTACACTGTAACTCGATATTTTGCCATAACATTTATACAGTTGAATTTGATGTCAATCAATTATCTAGTGCAGTGTACGTTAAAATTTACAAAATACTACTAAATTCGAACGTTTCGGATAATCAGCAGCCAAAGTTACAAAATTTAGAGTGTTGTAGTTTTGTTGTAGAAGTGTTAAATTATTTCCATGCGAAAGGTGTCATGAATATACATTGTGTTCAGGAATAAGAAGAGCCCTATCTAGAAAATTGAAAACCATAAAGATACAAAGTCAAAGTCAGTGAAATTAGGAAGTTTGTTCAGTTTAGAATTTATCTTTGATCCATATAAAAAATTAAAATTGTTGACGACTTCTTGGAGACGAAACGTCGGATTAAAAAACTATAATGGCCATCTTTTACAGCTTGAAAAGTTGCGCAAAGATTTTTTTTAATAGTTTTAAATAACATCAGAAAAAATTAAAACAAATTATAGAATTTCAGTACTTTTTGAATACCTTCAGAACTTGCGGATTTTCCTAATTTCACCAACCTTTTGTCTCAGATTTTTCCATGCTGGCCTTCCTTATCTTGGACACACAGATATCAGTTTTCGTGGTTTCCTTACTTAGAAAATGGGGTTTAATTCATATTCACATCGAAACACAAGTGTATCTTATTGGTTAATTTTGTTTGAGTCAGCAATCACTTGTTATATTTCATTTTTTCGTTTTGTTTCTTGAATATCTTCCATTTTCGAATAATTCATTACCCAAGATAAATTGTCTAGTATTGAACCCATCAAAACATAAAACAAACCATTGTATTTTTGTTTCAGAATATCTGACGAGATTTTGGATGTAGCCATTTTAAGCATAGCTAAAGAAATTGAAGTGAATGACATAGTGGACCGCATTTATCAGTCTGAACTTCAACTTTGAAGGTGTAATGATGCATAAATAAAGCGATCAGTTATTATGTTATATAATTTAATCCATTCATATAAAAGTTTCAGAATTAACAATCCATAAGCCACAATAAACATGAATAATTTTCTGCACATACATAATTTTTCTATACTAATAATCATGCATAATGAGATATACAATTTCAGTCCAAATCACTAGTTAGACAATGGAAAAAATCACACAAACTTCAGTCAGAAATGCTCCTCACTTACATTCAACTCAACTTAGTAATTAGGAACCAGAATCAGAATAATTTATTCATCCCAAAAGAATACACATTATATTTAGCCTTCGTCAGTACGGTACAGCCAAGTGTAAAGGATAGACAACACTTGGTTGCAAGAAAAGGGCCAAACAAAGCAAGCGGATTCATCATCAGGGGCCAACTGCGATTTCGTGTCATCGTTGGAAGATCTTGTGATTACAAAGACTAACTCCCAACTTCGTCACGGGAGCAGCTATAGCAACCTGCGTGACATCCGGGTCCAAAATAAATCAACTGTGAGAAAACGTCAAGATGAATACTCAAAAAATAGTTGCTGCATTAAACAGAATATCTGCTATTGATGCATATAATTGGATATACGAGTCAGATGATGAGGATGCCAACATTCATCTAGATGAAGTGATAGTTAAAGAAGGTGTTGGAGACGATGAAGAGGAGATTGACCTTGGAGTCAACGAAGTTGAAAATGGGGCTAATGAAAACAAGGCTAATGAGAGCGATGAAGATGATGACATGATCGATGAGCTGGTCGTGGATGGTGAAGGCGATGAAGAAGGTTGTAGCTGATTCATCTGAAAGTGATGGTGCTTTGAGAATCGGTCTCCGAATGCTCAACATCACCGACACGTTAGAAGATCCCATGGATTTATATTGCGTGATGGACGTGCATGTGCAGATCCGAACGATTGATGGCAACATCAAAAAGTTATGTTGGTGTTGTTTTCGATTTTACTCGATACGGAACAATAACGGCGGATGGTATCAACATGTAAACATCCATGATACGATCTCTATGATGCAGCTGGGTCAGTATTGGTGTGAGGCATGTGAAAGACCCCTCACAAATTTCACGAGAGTGTCAGCATGCATATTATGCAATAAAGTCAAAAACAGCCCTTTTCAGGGCTACATTATTCACACAAACAGTAGTTGTAGTAGTATTCACAGATTATATGACAAATGACTACTTTTACTAATAAAAAATCTAAGTTGGAAATTTGTTAGTCTTTGAATATCTGAGCATTATATGACAAATCACTACTTTGACTGAAAAGTCGAAGTTTGGAATTTACTAATCATTGAATATCTGTGCATATGATGAGTACTACTTTAACTGAAAGTTGAAGTTGGCAATTTGTCAATCATTGAATATATATGCATATAATGATGAGTACTACAGAGTGGGATGATGGTACTTTTACTTGCATTTTGTTTGAGACTATAATGTTAACCTAATGTTAACAATGTTAATAATGTTAACCAATGGTATGGACCTGTTTCTGTTTGAAAGTATAATGATAGCTCTGAACAGAGCTGTTTTTGTTTCAGTCTTCAGTTGTAGCCCTGAAAAGGGCTGTTTTTTTATTAATCCATGCAGTGGTATGGACTAACGCTCCTCATTATCAGAATCAATAATGATGGTGTCGTCATCTGAATCAGATGATATACTAATGATGTCGTCCTCATAATCATCTGAATCAGATGATATACTAATGACATCGTCCGCATAATCATCTAGATTGTCTAAGTCGTTAACAGCCATCTCAAACTCTGCATCTACTTCCTTTCGAATACCTTGTTCTATAAGTTCTGGGAAATCATCAGGAAGATCATAGATGCGTTGCAGAAATTGAGCGAAGTTTGTACTGAAATGATCGGACATTGAATCTATTTCATATACCTGGATGGGTCCTATACTCGACATTGTGGAAGAATGAAGGGTGAAGTGTAAATGTAGAACATTTCAGTGTTTGAAATTCGAAAACACCAAGAATGACGATTTTCATGAAACTCTGAGTGATTATTATGAGAAAAACAGCTAATAAGGGAGAGGGAGGAAGACACTGCCCCAGCCTCGCAGTGCCTCGTGTACACCAACCAAAAAGTGTGTACTCCGTGGAACGAAAGGAAAAGAAAGGGTGGAAGGAACGAGGAAACGATTACATATCGTCATCTGAATTGAGGACTTCATCATCAATCAGGATGGGGGATGGTGGAGGACTATCTTAGATGAGGATTGGGGATGGTTGAGGTCTATCCTCGAATTCCTCGGACTCATCGTCAGCGTCATCACTATCTCCAGGCAGTAGGTCATCACTATCAGAATCCCATTCAGAACCCCGCCAATCGTTAGGATCCGGATATTTGCTGTCTGATAGGTTCGCTTCATCACTGCCGGTAACAAATTGCACCTGCAATCGATGATCCAATGGTATGTTGTTGTCATGCTCCATCCTATGAGGTGCCGTCGTTGAGTGGACGAAACGCTGCTGGATCGACGCGTAGTGAGGCGTCTGATGCTCCTGGAGGCTGTATGGTTCGCTAGTTGATTCAGGTTCCATGTTGGAGGTGACTGATCAACTGAATATTCCAACAGATAATTCTTACTTTTATACTTTTGAAAGGTAGTGGGGGAGGAGTGGGGATTAAGTGGGAATGAATTACAAAATGACAAGCTATATTCAATGAAAGATAATTGAATGGATAAAATAAAATATGAATTATACTTATTGACTCCATTGTGAAACATGTCCTGTTTTTTATTTTCTTCTCAAGAGATTATTTACAAGTGATTAGAGGACACAAAAATTGATGTGAGGTATTTGTCTAGAAGAACTTGGAATTGAAATAAAAAAAATAATAATAATAATAAGAGGAAGTGAAGAAAAATGCTCCAACCATCGCATTGTTCAATGTGTACCAAACCAAAACAATGTACACCCTTTATTTCACTTCTTTTTTTTATTTTATTTTGTTTCCTACAATTACAAATATAAACTTAAAACTACCATAATTAAATATTCCTAACTAACCTGAAACTAATCTTATATTTACACTTAATCTACGGAAAAAGTGTCCATAATTGTCACTAATTTTTTGTACGCTCTATCGAAGAGGTCTCTGCTTTACACCTTCCCTGCAGAGATGCATAATTCCGATCTATTTCGGCCATTTCTTTTTGTAATTCTCTCCGTCGGTTAACCATTTCAGCCATTTGCCGGTTGTTCTGCTTCCCTATACCTCTGTAGGAAAGTTTTCAACCTTCCACTATCCTCTTCGATAGGCTGTCGCACTGGCACTTGTAGCACCAACACTTCAGGATTCGCCGGTGTTGCTGGCAGCGGCGAAAGCGGCACCGCCAACGGAGTCAATACGACGGGCTCCTCCGGAGAAGGCGCCCTCGGTTTTTCCACTACTGCTGCGGGCGGCGTGGAGGGTCTCAAGCTCTTACGAGCGGTTGCCCAACTACCTGCATAATGATTAGTCCTATTGCAAGCAACTCTATACTTTTCAATAGGACCAGACCTAGCTGCAGGTTGTCGACAGACCTTCTTGACAACCCTGTCCTCCTCCTCGAATAAGTCAGGGCTGATAGATCGGCCCCTACCGCTCGAAGTTGCTGCCTTCTCCTTGACCACCGCCCTAGCTGAAGGTTGTCGAATGACCTTCTTCACAACCCTGTCCGCCTGGAATAACTCAGGGCTGAGAGAGCGCCCCCTACCGCTTGAAGTTGCTGCCTTCTCCTTGACCACTAGCATGATCGATGCCACAGCATTATTGATTTCCTGTGTGTTGGATGCCATTCTAAAAATGTAAAATAATACAAAGTTAGTTGATATAAAAAAATAATATAAAAAAAATAACATTGTGGCCCTAACGGGCCACGCCCACCGCCCCCCCACCCAGGTGGGGGTTAGGTTCATACGAATGTATGAACCTAACATAATGTAACCTAACCTAACCTATCCCAACCTAACGTATGTATTAGCCTAACCTAACGTATGTATGAAACTAACCTAACATAATGTAACCTAACCTAACCTAATCTATCCTAACCTAACGTATGTATGAACCTAACCTAACATAATGTAACCTAACCTAACCTACCATAATGCGGGAAAACGCGCGCGGAATACATTCACCATGTTCGTTCAATTAATACGTCATCTGTTGGTTTTGGTTCTATTATTCTAAAGGTGAGCATCCACGATGAAAGTTTATCATGAAATTTTTGTGTCATGAGTTAAAACTTTCATGTTTCACAGTGGAAACACTATCGAATTACGCGAAATATTTTTAAAAGTTTCATGACACAATATTTCACGAGACATTTGTTTCATGGGCAAGTTTCAACTTGTATACGCGATATGCGTCTTGTTTCTTGTGGAATATTTGTTTCACTTGCTGCACATGAGTTTTGGCGTTCTTCGTGAATCAAAATCGGTATACGCTAGTCGCTAGTGTGTTTACATAAAAAAATAACGTTCGTCGCTTACTTTTTTAATTGGAACAATGAGTGAAGTAGAGAAAAAAGTAAGAAAAGAAAAGCTAGTGTCAATTGGTCACGACAAATGACACTAAAATTGATAAAACTTTACGAATCCAATTCCAATTTATGGGATTGCTCTTTAGAGCAGTATAAAAATCGTATGGCTAGAAAAACCTCCATTGATGCTATATCGGAAGTTATGGACATATCCGTTCGAGAAGTAAATGATAAAATTCATAATCTTCGATGCCAATTCCAAAGTATCAATAGAAAGAAGAAAAAAACTAAAAGCGGTCAGGCTACAGGGGATAACTTTGTGACAAAATGGGAGTTTTACTGATTTGCAAGGATATGCAAAACGAGAAATTCAGCGACTTATTTTAGACATGAATGACAAGTATGAGTCCAGACTACTAGAAAATGGTGCTTTGTCTCAATCGCAAATATCCGTTAATAAAAATTCAGATATTTTGCTTGATAATAATTTTTTGGAGTCACAGCTGTTCACTTGAACTAGTTGTGAAATCGGCTCTCCATTGCCGGTATTGACACAATGGCCGGTTAATGATTTAACTGAAGACACTGTTGATGGTGAGAATAACGGCATGGAGAATATTACAAACTATGATGAAAATTTTTGATCTACATTTTTTAATCTGTAAATACCACTTTATGAAATAAACGAATTATGGAACTCACGTGTAGGTATTCTTCTTTTAAAATATTATAAATTGCCGAGCACACTTCAGGTATTATTCTCGATATAGTACGTACTGGTATTCGAAACAAATACATAAGCGAGTGGTAGCTATCTCCTAAAAAAAACAAAAAAAAATTTAAATGAAGTCAAGTCCTCAAAATTTTGAACTATTTACCTGTTGCTAGAAATCGAAGCGTTAGTGCTAGTCGCTCAGCTGCTGCAATTGAATTTCGCATGAGTGTATTCTGTTTTTCTATTGCAGGCTTTATTTTGCTAAGTAAATACTGAAAGTCAGCAGCAGACATCCTGAGAAAATTTTTGTAACATTCCTCATCCTCTCATTTAAATTTTTCCAATAGATTATTCATTAAATTGTGGTTTTCTCTTTGTTTAATCCAATCGCGTACCCAAATTTTGTGAGATCTCTTTGTTTGCGAAGCTAATTAGTAATAACAAGCTGCAGCTTTTCTTCTATCTTTTTTTGTAGCCATCACAATGCACAAACAACGAACCAACTAAGTCACCATGAAAACAGCAGATTGCTGTACTTCGTCTCTTATGAATTAAAAATTTCAAACAATCGCGAGTGGAGAAATTTTGATCTCCTCGTGAATACGCACCATGAAACAAATATTTCGTGAAATAAAATTTTCATGACATTTTAGTTTCATCGTGGATGCTCACCTTTACATTTGGATTAATGTCCAGTCCTGGATACCCCAGTCCATCTAATGACTTGAGTTTATGTTTTTTCTCCAAAACTACAACTCTCTGTTCCAAAGCATCATACTTTTTCATTGTAGACGCTGTTATGTCAGACATTTTCATTTCTACATCACTTTTAAGATTATCATATTTACGAGCCAAAGTTATCCGAGCCTCTGCAATTTTATCAATAAAACTCTATATCACTATGACCCCATAGAAGAGTTCGAGTGGTATTCGGAATGATGAATCTTTTGTCGTCGTGATATGATAATGCGACTTTATTTTTCAATTCACTGTAAATATTATGCAATACGCTTCTGAATGAGTTCATCTTCCTGAATACCATACCTCCCTCTTCGATGATTTTTCATAGTCTTCACATGTCAATTCATTCTTTATAACAGATCGTTTGACGCCTTTGGCCTTCTTCAGTTCACCATCAACAGATTTCACATAATACGCTTCAGCACCTGTACCGTGAAAGCTGATTATTGGATCATTTGGGAATTCATCCTTGAAATTACCCAGAACTGACTTTGTCACTGGAATATTGAATTGGTTTCCTTTTTTATAATTAGATGTATCGAACTTATTTATATTACTTTTGATAAATTCATAGAAATTGTCTGTATTTACTTTGAGAATAAGAAAGTTTGTATCAGTGTAGAGTAAGGACGCATCTTCTCCAAACTGTTGTTTGATACATCCATGGATAATTCCAGAATGGAAAATCCCAAATACAGTGGTTTATCATAATGAACTTTTACTCTAGCCAATTGAATGACAACAGAATTTTCTGTAAAAATGGAGCATTTTTTAAAATTTGGTCACGATATGAGACAACTAGCACCTATAGTTCTTTTTATATTTTCCCAATGTGTAATGAGTCTAACATCAATTCTATTGTCTACGTTTTCTTTTGTTTTTCCATAGACTGCATTATTCATTAGTTTGTAGAAATCTTCTTCAGATTTGTTATTAGACCAATTACGCATTTCAGTATTCAAATCTATATAGGGCTTCATCCAACATGATTGCTTGAACCTCAATACTCTATGTGTGTTCATCACTATCAAACCATGATTGACAGCTTGCTGTAAGTTTCTATAATGAACAATATATTTTCTTTTATCGTTTAAATTTGGAATTAATTTGGGAACTTTCGATTTTGCATATGGAGGTATCAAACGTTCAACTAAGAATGGAAAATCGGAATGTTTATCGTGAAGTTCTTGGGGATAATGTATACCCACTTCCAGTACATATCCATAAGGACTATCAACATCCACATTCATTATATCAAGATTGAGAATTTCATGAGGTGTTAACCATGAAAATTCACCTGTTGGTAATGATTGTGACATGCTGTGACCATATAGATTTGTTGCATCCAAATATGAAATGAATGAAGATGGTTCATTTGGATTATAATTCGATAAACATTTATTGTTTGCTTTATGTTTCGTTTCACTACATTGACTGATTCCACCACGAATACCTTTTTGAAAGAAGTGAACCATATCAATGTCAGTTAGTAATTCCAATTCAATATATTTCAACATGGCATCCCACGATAATCTGGGTGCAGTGAAGTATTGTGCCGGATCCAATTTATATTTATCAACAGATATATTTCTAAAGTTTTCAAAAATGTCACATAATAGTAACACATCTGACTTTAAATATAAATCAGAGTATTCACCCAAATTCTGACATTCGAACAAATTCCAAACAAGTTGAGCTCTCCCATAATCATTATCTGATATATGTTCACAATTGAGTTTATCATAAAATTGATTTTTGGTTGGGAGTCTTGAATGATTCAGTTTGTCGATGTCATCAACAAAACTATAGGAAAGTACACCTTTCTTTCTCATTAAATTGAAATTTTCAATTTGTGGGAAATGTTTGCGCATCTCGATACACTGATCAGATGTTAAATTGGCTCCTAAATTCTCCAAAGAACTAGGCATGAATCTGAAACTACCAATGAATCTCATTTTCAAATAATTCTTCTTCACCCTACCATCTTTATCCGTATAGGAGTGTGTAAAGAGATGTTTTGTGGAAGATATATATTTCTCATTAGTTTGTGGGATGACATCCACTTTATCTTTGTTTTTATACAATTCCTTTACGAATCACTGACAATCATATCCACTCAGATTGTGAAAAATAATAGGAATGAAATTTGGTAATTTAAAATTCAAATTACATAATGAATGAGCAGCAGGGGACCTTTTTTTTTCTGTGAGATGACAATGATCCCTCACTTCAACTTCGCCATCATTGAATCGTTTAGAACAAATGCCACAATTTGTAGCAGAAGCAAACTGTTCCTCTTCCTCAGGAGTTTGTGCATCCATAGGAATAGGAAACCTGAGATGATTTTCATAAATATTTTTCAAATCATCTTCAATTTTGCTGACGAATTTCTGGGCTGCATCCACACCCCTATACGATACAAATTTTGACAAATCATCATTGTATGAACATTCAATCAAATAAGCAAATCAATAAGGCTCATGTTTGAATGTCTTGATCGAGTATGAGTATTCAGGATTTGCCTTAGTGGTTTGAATCAGCTCAAGTACTGATTCAAAATCGGCATACACTACAAATGGCACCTTCATTTGTTTCTCAAAGTTTTCAAACGTTAGTATATTTTCAGGCACCATTTTCCCATATTTATTGACTTTGAAATTGGTTGATGGTGTTGTAGTACTCAAGTAATTACAATCATTTATCTTATGACGTAATAGAAATTGCTCATTAGAAAAATATAATAAAAATCCATCACAAAAATATTTCTTATGTTCATGAGCCGATAATTGGCTTGAAACTAATCTTGAAAGATCTTTGATCCAACAATAATGACTATTACCGAAATCATCTGTGATAAGTAGCAAATTGACATGTCTCCTAAGTATTTTCTGAGAGTAACGTAATGGTCCAATTATTCCATACATTATTTTACCCTTCTCGAAATTACTTTCTAAACCGTACACATTAACTGAAATATCATTCTTGTCCTCAAATTTCACTATATCCTTCAAATTTACCGGAAAATTCATACCTGTTACATCTATGACAGTATTGAAATGTGGATATAATGAAACTTCTGACGTTCTATCGATTGCAGGATGTAGTGCTGAAGTGATAGCCCATGCAAAACAATGCTGATCTCCATTACGGATATTAACCACGACCTTCCTACGCTCGATACATTCAGGTAGCTTCACATATGAACATCCACTGAGCGGGCTGTATTTATTGATGTTCACCTCCAGAAACATGATTTTTTCACAAGTCCAACCTTAAATACAAATCAAAATTACTGATACATCTAATTAAAACTAGGTAGAAATTCTTACCTGAATCACGTTCCTGGAATTCTGTAGTTTGAGCGATAATCTCATTTCGAAATCCATCAAATAAGGAATTCAAATCAGTAGATTGGTCAACTGTTCTATTCTGAGAGTTAAATGATTTGGTTTCCTTCAGGTCTCGCGTTTGCAGAAGATAACTCCCAAATACTTCCATATTCACTTTGATGATTTTGTGAACCCTGATAGCTGATTCCAATAATTCAATAACTTTCTGCCTGATTTCGTTGAAGAATAACATGTAATCGGTGGAAACAATGGAACTCTGCACCCTGTATGTAGCAATCCGACGCTTGAAGGCACTCTTTATAATTTGAACACCATCACTGAATTGTACACATGCATTATTCTTATGTTGCAGACTTGTATTGTGAGAATTCACTTGAATCAATGGAATCGTCACATTATAACAATTACATGTGTACATAGGTGTTGCAGCGTCATCTAATCTCACTCGTTTCACCTCCTTGGCAACTCTGGAGCTGATGGTTGTCACTACGAGTAAAAGATTTACCACATTCACAAGAATACATTTTTTTTGATATGTTCTCACTAACTCACTCGATGAAAACTGACATAACCAACACTTGCCGCTTCTTAAATAGCACAATCCTCGCCGCCTGCGCGTCACCATCGAGAGTGGGGGTAGAGCCATGCGTTACGTCATAGCCATCGCCACATCGAGGAAGGTAAAGGCACATCGATGAATACGCATTACTCAATCACACGCCGTGGAGTGCACATCTAGCTCTCCTACCGTTGAACGGTTGCTGCTGGGGTAGAGCGATGCGTTACGTCACAGCCTTCACCGCATCGAGAGAGGTGAGGGCAGACCGATGAATACGCATTACTCAGCCACACGTCGTGGAGTGAACATCTCGCTTTCTTACCGTTGAACGGTTGCTGCTGCTGTGACGTCACACCACTACTAATTTGGTGGGCTCACACCGATGGAACATTCATTACTTGGAGGATCTTCGAAGTATGCAGGCGTATGTTTGTACATAGACAAGCACATTATGAAATCCTGTACCGTGCATTCTCTCTCTCTCTCTCACACACACACACACACACACACACACAATCTCATATGAAAAAAAAAATCTGAACGATCCATGCACCAGACACTTCAAGGTCACATCGCCTTGACTTCACTAAACAACAACAAAAAAAGCCATTAATACGTCATAGTGGTCGGGGGAGGCTTAGAACCAGCTCAAATCTCCTACTTACACCATGGATTGTTTGAAAGTAGAATTACCGGAAATGACTTGTGATGGTTGTGAACGCAAAATGTACGCAGAATGTTCGAATCTAAGTGCATCTGAATTGAAGGTAATGGCTTCAAAAGGAAAACGGCTGTTGAAGTTTTATTGTAATGATTGTCTCACAGGGGTAAGATTAGTACCCAATTTAATCAAGAAGAGGTTGAAGAACTGAAATCAAAAATTCAAAAAGAAACAAGTACATATTTTTCGGAAGAAACAGTCATAAATGAAATATTCGAGGGACAAAAAAGAATGAACAATGTTATGATATTCAATTTAACAGAAGGTAATTCTTACAACTCGGACTTGAATACTGTTAAGGAAATAGTTAAAGAAGTTACTCGTGAGGATTTGCATATTAAACAGATATTCAGAGTTGGACAGAAGAATAAAAGTGGTAACCGTGCCTTGAAAGTTATTTTTACCAGTGTAGAAAATGCAAACAAGTTAATTAAATCAAAAGAAAAAATAGGTGAACTCAAGGGGAAAAAAATTCATTAATGCTGGTCTAACTCCACTACAAGTAAAACTGGCAAAATATGAAGAAAGAAGTCGATGATAGAAAGCAGAGGGGAGAAAATGTTATAATAGGATATGTGAATGAAGTACCTCAAATCACTGAAGCGGCTGCAAACAAGTAAAACCCAATCAGTTTTCTGTGTATTTTCAAAATGTCGGCGGTATGAGAACAAAACTATTAGAATTTCAACAAAGTGTTATGTGTTCAAACTATGATATTATAATTTCAGTAAAAACATGGCCTAATAGAGAATTTTCGGATAGTGAACTGGGTTTAAAAGGTTTTAACATATATAGATTAGATAGAGACCAAACAAATAGCGATAAAAAAGGAGGAGGAGGAATACTAATAGCCACTAGAGAATCTTTAATAACTGAGTTAATCGCCATATCTCCTGACAATATAGAACATCTGTATGTTAAATTATCAGTAGGTGCCTCAACAATCATTATCGGTAGTGTATATATTCCTCCTTCTTCTGTAGTGAATACTTATATGGAACATACTGCTACCGTTGATTGTATTTTAGAAAAATACTGTACTAGCAAGATTATCCTTTGTGGTGACTATAATATACCCGACGCACTTTAGTTTAATGGAGAGCTTGGTCTGAATGTTGATTGTCCAGAAAACTCACCTGCACTAGCTTTATTACATTCATTTACTTTCCATAATTTATATCAAATCAATAATATTCCAAATTCAAGAAATGTTTACTTAGATTTAATTTTTCATCATTCATAAATATGTCTATTTAAAATCATAAAATCCATCGAACCCAATTTTTCAAAATACATTACATCATTCTTCGGTATGTTTTGATTTAAAAAATGATACAAAGGAATATCTAAAATATGATGAATATTTTTATGACTCTGTAAATGGAGATTATATGGGCATGAATGATGTCTTGGCAAGTATCAATTGGGATACCGAAATACTGAAGGATGAGGATTTAAATATTGTAGTTACAAATTTTTACAATATTCTCTATACAGCTCTGGAGTACTATGTTCCACTAAAAAATATAAAGCTTCTACTTTCCCAGTATGGTTCAATTCTGAACTGAAAAAATTAGTATTCAGGAAGAAATCGGTTCACACAGATTACAAAACTGGAAATGTTTATAAATATGAAGAATTTTTTTATCTGAGAGATAAGTGCAAAGCTTTGAAAAACACTTGCCATCAGGCATACATAAATAAAATAGTTAATAACATCAACAATAAGCCTAGAAGCTTCTGGAATTATATTAATAATAAAAAAAATCACACTCCTTACCACCTAAAATATATTATGATGCGAAAATAGTAATGATATTGTAAATCTTTCTGCAATACACACATTATTGTGTGTATGTCAAGTGTGTATGAAGATCGCTCCTATAAAAATGTCATTTAAGTGCTGCTATGAAAACTGTTCTTCAGTATATCATCGAAGCTATCTTCGAAGATATTATAAAAATGTGATTAAATTTCTACATGGTAACATAATCCTGTGTTGTTAGAAGCATGCTGGAAGCAACCCAAAAGAAGAAAGCCTACCGGAACAGACCATAAGTGACCTACCAGCCGATAATATTATGAAAGACAAGTTTATGAAAAAATTGAACAAACAGAAGGAAATGCTGTTAAATGATGCTCTGCAACTAGAATCGGACTTCAATGAGTCACAGAATGAACACATAAAAACAATAACCGAAATGCATAAACTAATTGACGAGCTACAAAAAAAAAATCTGTTTAAAATCTGTTTTTCCGTTAACCAGCTGTCGCACCCCTACGAACGACAACCCTCAGAAGTCGAAACTTGTGCGAGCTAAGGATTAACGAGGTCTTACCTTTTAACGTGTGATTCCTAACACGGGTTGGACGGTAGCAAGTGAAGATCGATCGTTCAGACTAGGGCTTGAACCACCAACCAACACGGCAGTGAATTCGAGTGAGTGAACAAAGCACCCACGCCGAACCGCTTGGCTACCGACTGACATTATACAAAAACAACTAATTACTGTGGAAGCCAAACCAACCCAATGGTGAAAAAAGCAGAGGAACTTCAGCTGAAATGATGATACCAGTTTTTTCAGATGGCAATACTCAGACATGTCAAAATAGAAATGAGCAGGAAACAGCCGAGCTGAATACAAATAATGCATCAACACAGACACCATATACTAATAAATTGTTGCCAAAGCGAAATACTTTTCCAGATAATCCTGAGCCAATAAATGGGGTGGTAAATAGCATAAATAAATATGTGACTGACGATAATGCAATCCAACCTGAATTTTTGGATTCTTGTAAGAATATGGATATTTTGAACAATGAAAAAAATGTAGCAAACTATAATAATAATAAACATGTCAAAAAGATATCAAAAATGAAAATAAAAATGGACCTGACAAATTGTATGGTTTTACAGTCACCGTGCAGGATGAAACATTCGCGACGACCAACATGAAGCAACAAGATATAAATTCACTAAGCCTCCTCGAAGAAACTGAAGAAGTTGTTACGGTCACATTTAAAAGTGATCATGAAACTATCATGAATGTTTCCAATTCTGATTATATAAATCAACCAAGAGCATCTCAACATATGCTATAGAGTAATATGATGAAAAAAAGTGTATTTATCCTGGGGGATGACTATGCAAAGGGATTTCCTAGAGTTTTGAAACAATTTATTGATAATGAGAACTTTACAATTGAATAACATGTACAATCTAATATAGGAATTACCAAGCTCACAGAAAACCTATTTAGCCAGGTGACACAATATGGAGGAGACGATTTTTTTCTAGTAATGTTCAATACTCATAATATTAGTAATCAGGTATGTCTTAACAGAGCTTTGAGAAATTTAGTACCTATAAGTAAATTCACAAATCTACTGATAATCATAGAACAAAATTGCCCTCTCGATAGAATATCAAAAAGAAAATACATCAATACAATATCTAGTAGAATCAAAAATATTGAATAGCAAAATGTACATTTGTGACAATGTTAGGAGGTTTATATTAGGGACTAATGACATATATCTAGCTTTGAAAACAATTAAAATCAATATTGATAAGAGAATGCCATCAGGGCATATTGGAGATAATGGGGAATGTGTGGACTTGAGTAGAAGTACTATAGTACCAGATAGAGATAGTGATGTAAGAATTGTCAGGGCGTACGAGAATGTTGATAACACTGACGTTATTAATTCCCAGACAACTTTTTTAGAGGTAGAAAAGCGAAATATCGATTTGAGGTAATACATGCCAAAAATAACAATGATGTTCCTATATTGCGAGAGTTACCCCCAAAGAAAAAGAGAAAGGTAAACTTGTTACAAGATAAACTGTTTTGTTGTTATCAGAATATACGAGGTGAACAAAAATGGACGATCTCAATAGAGCACTCCTAATAATCGATTTAGATATTATTTTAATTACGGAATCCTGGCTGAATAATAATTTTGCTAATTCAGAAATCAGTGATTCTCAATATATCATTTTTAGAAAAGATCGTGACTACAACAGTACTAACTGTAAGCGGGGAGGTGGTGTTATGATAGCAATTAAGTCATCCTATAACGCTACAGAAATGAGAGTTTCTGATTATAATTTTTTTGAAGATGTCTGGGTGAGACTTAAGATCAACAACAAATCGATTGTATTGTATGTCTTTTACTTTGTTCCTGAATCATCTCTCGATGCATATCAAAGATTTATTGAGCATATTATCGAGATGAAAATTTCATTATTGTGGGTGACTTCAACTTTCCCCGAGTTACTTGGTCATATGAGGAACAAGTCTTGATTTCAGAGTATTTACCTGACCAGCGTCTAGAATTTTTGCTTGACGAACTCCCGTTTACGGGCTTTCAGCAATATAATGATGTTAATTAAAAATGTTAAAGATAAAATTTTAGAGTTAGTTTTCTCTGATGATATTTCAATTGACGTAAGACTTTCTGATACTCCACTGCTCAATAATTTTCCAGCAGATGCATATCATCCTCCACTCCAGCTTAAATTAGATTTTGAGAATATGTTGCAGCCTGTGGTCTTCTAAGCTTAATTCTAAGCTCCAGCAGTTTTATCCTTTTATGAAATCTTGTTTGAAGGTTTTACTCGATTTGTGCCACAGCGATATATAACTAGTTCAAAGTATCCTAAATGGTACAGTTCTTTTCTGATTCAACTTATCAAAAAAATAACTCCTTATTCAAGAAATTCAAAAAAACTAAATTGGATTGTGATTACAAAGAATACTCCAAGATGCGCAAAGAAACCAAGTATCATATAGATAAATGTTACCTGCTATATCTATCTAATACAGAAAATATGATCCCTACTAACATCAATTCTTTTTGGTCATTTTTCAATTCATTGAGGAAAGATAAAGGGTTACCCGCTGTTATGACATATAATGGGTTGGACTTTGACACCCCTAAAACTATTGCCGATGCTTTTGCAGTACATTTCAAATCTTGCTTTTAGATTCATTTACCTGTTCAAAATTATGTACCAGACCATACCAATTATGATATTAACACGTTATCTTTCCACACCTTCAGTGAAGTGGTAATTGAAAATAAATTGAAAAACCTAAATGTCTCAAAGGGCGCGGGCCCTGACTGAATTCTGCCAGCAATGTTAAGGAACTGCTGTAACAGTTTATCACATCCCCTTAAAATACTTTTTCAAAGATCATTTGATACAGGGATTTTTCCAGGTATTTGGAAAAAATATTTCCTTTCTCCAGTATTCAAAAGTGGAAATAGAAATGATATTCAGAATTACAGGGGTATTTCTAAAATTTCTTATATTCCCAAAGTATTTGAATCTTTAATTACGGATGAAATATTTAATAATTTAAAACACGTCATAATAGATGAACAACACGGATTCTACAAAAAAAGGTTTAATGCCACCAATTTGGCTGTCTACCAAAACTTCATCACAAATAAGCTTAAGCAAGGGTTCCAAGTTGATTTTATCTACACGATTCAGTTTGTCATGAACTATTAATTTTAAAAGTTAATAATCTTGAAATAACGGACAGATACTTGAAATTTATTGAATCTACCTTTCCAGTAGATTGCAGAATGTGAGGATAGCTGACAGTGTGTCAGAAACAATTCATGTGACTTCAGGGGTTCCGCAAGGTTCGCACATTAGGCCTATACTATTTCTACTCTTTAGTAATGATGTTGAATCAGTGTTTAAATACTGTAATATGCGGACGACCTTAAGTTTTTCAAAACAGTGCAATCTACCAATGATATTGAATGTATTCAGAATGGCCTGGATAGTTTTTGTACCTACTGTGATACTAATTGTTTAAAACTTAACGTTAAGAAATGTAATGTGTTGAGATTTTATAGAATAAGACAGCCTGTCATTGGAAACTACTCCATGATGTAACTCTTCAAACTGTCAAAAGCTTATGTGATTTGGGAATTACTTTCGATAAAGATCTAAGCTTTATTGATCATGTCAATAATATCTGTAATGAAGCATTCAGAATGCTGGGATTCATCAAAAGGAATACCTGGATTCATCAAAAGGAATACGGAATACAGAATATGATGCTATAAAGTCATTATACTTTTCACTGGTTTGGAATATAATACTGTTATTTGGGGTCCTTTTTATGCTTGTCATAAAGAGAGACTTGAAAAAGTGCAAAATCTCTAAATATATCATTTGGAAACTTGGCCTATCCTACTTTGGATTTGCCTGGCAAATGAGGCTGTATGTATTAGATTTATTATCACTTGAGGGCAGATGTAAACTCGCAATGGTTCTATTCCTTCATAAAATAATAAACTTTCACTACAATTGTTCAGCTATTTTTGATTACCTTTGCCTTTCTGTTAACTCAAGATCCTTAAGAAGTAATCACATTTTTTCATTTGGGTTGCGATTCCACAAGACTAACTATGGCTCGATGGCAATAAGTTGTAGGCTTCAGAAAAATTTCAATATACTTTTCAGAATTTGATCTTTTTCATTTGTCATATTTAAAATTCAAAAAAATGGCAATCAGACGACTTCATCCAGAGATTGTTCATTAAACTTCTGAATAGTCGTTTATTATTTCTTTTAATGATCATAACTTATTCTAGTGTTTGTACATGTCTTTTTTTTATTTGAATTTGAACCTAATGTACTACTTGACAAATGAAAATGCATACCTTTATTTATTATGAAGTAATAACTTGACTCTAGGGTTTGTTTGCACATTGATGTAACATTTGAGACGTTGTTACAATTCTGTACTTCTATGTACTTGACATAGTTATGTTTTGTTTTATAATTCAATTGATAATTAGTGTTGAATGTCTTTAAGCGTATTCTTGTCTTTTTAATATTTTTTTTAAAATTCCATTTGGTATTTTATTAATAGTTTGTGGAGTACTGAACTAATAAAAAATAAATATGTTAATTTATTTTTAAGTAATTACAATAGTTTATCTTAAGAATTTTACTTGTTGAGTTCATAACTGAACTCTAATGCTTGACTGGTTTCAACAATTGAAACTTTCTTGATGTACTATTTGGGATTTTATAATAATTCTGTAGTGTACTTGACCGATAAATAAATAAATAAATTTAGTAAGATGGTTGATATATGTAGTTATAGCGTTGATATTGAAGAAATAATCGATCTAGTCATGTCATTACCTTGGAAATTGTCTACAGGTCCTGATGGAATACCGCTATTCCTAATCAAAAAATGTATTTTTACCCTGGTCAAACCAATTCACATGATATTCAATATTTTCTTGAAATCGTCCATCTTTCCAGATTATTGGTTTTTTGAAACCTATTTATAAAAGTGGATCACATAATAATATAAAAAATTATCGAGCGGTCTGTAATCAATCAGAATTGCCCAAATTGTTAGACAGCCTAATTACAAAAAAGCTAACATGGGATTGTAGACATTTAATCATTAATCAACAACATGGATTCAGTCGTGGTAGATCTACCAGCACAAATCTGCTCATTTATCAAAACTGTATAATAAATGCCTTCGAAAATAGACACCAGGTGGATTCTATTTGCACAGATTTTTCAAAGGCATTTGACCAAGTAAACCACAATTTGTTGTTGCATAAATTAAACGCTTAGGGTATTCAAGAAAAATTCTGAAATGGATTGAAAATTATCTAGCCTGTACAATTTGTAAAATATGGTAATTCAGTATCTTCCTCAATCACAGTTTCATCGGGTGTACCACAGGGTTCTCATTTAGGGACATTGCTTTTCAACCTATATGTAAATGACTTGAAAGATGTTATTCTTTATGGTGAATTTCTTTTGTTTGCTGATGACCTGAAGATTTTTGATGTTATTCATGACTCAACTGATACAGAATTATTACAGTACGATTTATCTAACTTTGTTCGCTGGTGTGATATAAATCTACTGCAATTAAATATAGACAAATGTCAAAAATTTACTTTTTTTCGAAACAAAAATCCCATTAACCAGCCATATAAAATCAATCAATCAGAACTGAAAACAACAAACACAATCAGAGATTTATGAATCACTCTCGACCCAAAAATGTCATTTGAACCTCATATTGCAAATATTACTTCTTAAGCACTAAAAATGTTAGGTTTCATTCTTAGATCTGCAAATGAATTATCTCTCACTTCAATAAAAATCATATATTGTTCAATTGTTAGATCAATAATCGAATACAATTCCACAATTTGGTGCCCTTCATATCAAGTGGATATTGATATGCTTGAAAGTGTTCAAAATAAGTTTTTAAGGTACTCTGCATATAAACTGGGATATCATGTTGGTGAATATGACTATAAAATTATATTAGACATTCTTAGCATAACATTTCCGGAATATGACGCAAAATTTCTCATTGATTCAGGCTCCACGAAATCTTTTATAGATCCAGAAATTGCTCAAAAACTGTTTCCAAATCTAATTAAATACGACCCGTTTATTGTTTCCACAGTTTTCCAAAAATCAGCTCATAAATATAGCGCATCTATGCTCGCTTCAAAATTATTCAATTTGCCACAACAAAAACATTTAAAATTTTTCCTTTTCAAATTTCATGACATTTTCAAAGGATTAATTGGTCTTGACAATTTTAAACTTTTACAAGCTAACCTAGATTTTGGTAATGGCTATCTTATCACTCCTTATGCGAAAATAAAACTGAAGTTTCAAAAAACAAAAAGCGATCTCAATTTAATTACGATTGCTCCAAGATCTGAGCAAGTGATACAGGTCAAAACATCAATTCAGAATGGTGAAATAATAATACCTCACCAACGCTTCCATAATTGTGAATTGCCAGAGTGTCTTACTGTTGCAAATAAAGGTAGAGCTCTCACTACAATTTTGAACAACACCACCAAACCAGTAACCCTGAATTTTTCAGAACCAATCGCTGTTGAAAAATTTGATAAGAACGAAATTCAAAAAATCGATTTTCATAATTTTGATGGTTCCCCTAAGCAAAGTTTAGATTTTTCAAAAATTCGATCTGACCATTTGAATGACGAGGAAAGATCTAAGATACTTTCGCTGTGCAAAGAATTCTCTGACATATTTTATTATGAAAATACCCCGCAGACTTTTACAAGCCGTGTAAAGCACCAAATTAGAACATCTGATGAAATACCGGTGTATACAAAATCATACCGGTACCCATTCATACAAGCAAGCAAGCATCACAGATCTTCTGGACAAACTGGGAAAATGCCAGTATTTCACAACACTCGACCTGGCCAGTGGCTTCCATAAGCTGTCCTTTCTCAAGGCCCTATAGGCCAAGACCTTCCAGTTGCATACGCATCTCGGACCCTGAATGACTCTGAGCAAAATTACTCAGTCATTGAGAAAGAGCTTCCCGCGATCGTATGGGCTACCAAATACTTCCGCCCATATCTCTTTGGACGAAAGTTCAATATAGTCACTGACCACAAACCCCTTCAGTGGTTATTCTCTCTGAAAATGAGATGGCGGATCAAACTAGAGGAATACGATTATATCATAATCTACAAAAAAGGCAAGTTGAACACCAACGCCGTGGCGTGGCGACACGGGATAAAGCATCGGCGCGCCGATGCTTTATCCCGTGTCGAAATCCCCACTAAGGACACCAAAACCTTTTGGGAGGAATTGGATGACATACTAGACGAATCACAACGTCTAACAAATCAAAGTGTCACTTTCAGTGGTCAAGGAAACCCAGTAAGTCGTTGCCTTGAAACCCCGGATTATCAACCCTCTTCCGATATTTTGATTATTGGAGAACCCAACCTGGACACTGAATATTCTCCCATCATGATTCCTCCTAACGAAATGCATCTAAATAATACGGACAACGAGTTACCTCCGAAAAGTCACACAGAAAATGACAATCTTTCTTTACAAGTTCAACCTGTTACCGAACAGGTTGAACTTGTAAAGATGCAAGGATGCAAATAAATTTCAAAAACCAACTCAAATCAAAACGGTTTGAAACAATAGCATTCAAAATTAATTACTTAAGTAGGCAATCTAAGCACTTAAACCAATGGTCGCTTTTACTTTTGTATAATAGCTTGATATCACCCCATTTTACTTATTGTGGAACCATCTTGTACTTACTAAACCAAAATGAAATTGGAAGACTTCAGAAACTTCAAAATAGAGGAATGAGAGTAATATTATCTTGTACCATTGTATTCAAAACCAAACAAAAAGTTTACGTGAAAAAACATATTAGGCAGAAGGATGCAAATAAATTTCAAAAACCAATTCAAATCAAAACGGTCGATCATACAATAAAAACAGTTTCTACAGAAAACCAACAAAAAATTCACATGGACAATTTAAATCGCCCCCTCAAAAAATACCCATCTCCCATTAAAAATTGATTAATTTTTCAGATTATCTGGAACTCTCGGACTTCAGGAAAATATATCTAAACCTAAAACCTAAAGAACAATCCAGGACTTATTCCTCTCAAACTTGGAACAGCCAAAGTCGAAACGCACGCATATTCACTTATTCATTATTATGATTTAAATCCAATAATCGTGGAGGTAAATAAACTGAAATTCCATTCAAAAAATGTAAGGACACTTGTAGGCAGTCACAAAGACTACTCATGGGACACATCTAACTATTTAAAAATATTAGAATTTTCGGAAAAGGAGGTGACTGATAGACTCAACAATATTTTACCACATCCACTTAGAACAAAGCGCGGTCTTATAAACGGAATTGGATCCATTTTCAAGTCGATCACAGGAAATTTAGATTCCAACGATGGTGAAAAATATGACCGTCCTGATCAAAGAATTACAAGATAATCAAAATAATCTAGTAACGAATATCAAGAAGCAAAACTCACTCTCAATCTCATTAATTGATCAGTTCAATAGTACAGTTCAGCAAGTGAAACATAACGAAAGGCTTTTGGAATCAAAAATTAATCAAATAGCAAAAATTGTTGAAAATCAAACGTATAAAGAAAACTCTATGTTTATTAAAGACATCTTGAATCAGATAATCAATACATTTGAAATCATAAATTCAATTTTGCAAGATGTTGAAAACTCAATACAATTTTCCAGACTGAACATTCTTCATCCTAGTATTATAAAAACAAAAGATTTGTTCAAAGAACTGCAAAAATTGAATAAATTGTTGAGAAAGACCAACTACCAATTGAAATAAGTTTCGAGAATACTTTGCTTTATGAAAAAATTATTAGCCTCAAAAGCTATACCTATATCAAATTTCAGAATAACCTATATCTTGCATATTCCAATTACCCATCCATCAAATTTCGATTACTATCACCTATTTTCTATTCCGATATTAACTAAGGGTCAGTTTAAGGCTGTTATACCTCAAAACAAATATTTGTCAAAAAACGAAAAATTGTATGCATTCTTGAGCGATCCTTGTTTGGAGATCTCCCATCGAACCTATATCTGCCCATCCACCAACATCAGAGAGCTGACAGAGGACAATCCATGCGAAATCCAGCTACTCAATGTCCAGAACACCTCCACTTGTAAGCAGACTGTCATACAGTTATCGAGACCAGCCATTAGACAACTAGACAACTCAAACAAATGGATTGTCCTCCTACCAGCTCAACAAACTACCAAACTCTGGAAGTTATCTATTTGACATTCCAATTGGATGCCAGTTATCCTGTGGCAGCCAAATCATAACCAATGATCACCAAGTTGCCAATAGTAAACCAATCATCTTACCAGACTTGGACGAAGGGAAGCCAGAGGCACCCAAATCAATAGGAATCCAACTTGATGACCTAAACCTGGACGAACTTCATTCAATAAAAACAGCAATAATGGAAAACGAACCGATTATATCTTTCAAAGACGTAGCACATATCCCAAGTTTTTGGACGATGTTTATCTACTTGGTCCTAGTATCAATTTGTTTGTACCTAGTGCACAAGAAGATTGGCTTCAGAGGGTGCAAAACCAATGGACCATCCGAACCAAGTCAAGATATCGAGATGTCTAGGGTTCAACTTCATCGCTGACCCTCCTACGTTGAATCTTCGGGGGAAGGAATTATATCGCCCGTTCCCATGTGAACCGCTGACCATGCTGAAGCAGAATCTTGCGATTCATGGGAAGAATACTTTTGTAATTCAGTTATAATTTTGCTCTCATACTGTTAACATCAATTTTTGTTAATAAAATTAATTTTTAAAAAAAGGACTTTGACATCCGAAAGTTATATTTGGTGTCAGAAGTGGGAATTTTAAAATAAATTT